>PVIW01006134.1:0-92668 GCA_004026585.1 Noctilio leporinus
TGTGCTTAGTGAAATAAGCCAGTCAGTGAAGGACAAATACCATATGATCTCACCTATTATGGGACAATAATGAGCAAAACTAACAACAAGCAAAACAGAACCAAGTGTATGAATACAAGGAACAGGCCTTCAGTGGTCAGGGGGAAGGGGGTTGGGGGAGGGGGGAGGCAGAGGCAAAGAAGGGGAGCAGCTTAGACAAGAACCTAGTATAAAGGAACCATGGACATGGACAACAGGTGGGATTGACTTTGTGGGGAATGGGTGGGTGGGGGGGGGAGGACAGAGGCGAGCAAAAAGGGGATGGATGTAATACAACAACAATAAAATAAATAAAAAGAAAGAAAGGGATTTTGTATACTTGGCAATAACTTGCTTGTTCAGCCCAGCTTTTCCTCCCATCTGCTCCCCCTGCTCGGTCTGAGACTGACTCTCAGCCGATGGTCTAGAAGCTTCTCTTTTCTTCTTGTATTTCAATTTTAAAAATTGAGATGTATTTGACATATCACATTGTGTAATTTTAAGGTATTATTTTGATCCATTTATATATTGCCATACAATCACCACCATAGAGATAGCAGCAGCTCCTCTCATTTCCTTGATGTTGTTTACAAAGAGAGGGCTAGACTGCCCATCTCCATGTTTGTTCTGCGCAATAATTGAATGGTCAGGATTTAAGCTTTTGATGTAGCAGCATTTAGATAAGTTGAAATGATCATTTTTAAAGATTTTAGGGTTATCAGCAGTCTAGAATGTGTTGAGCTCAAGGGTGGTAGTGTGACCATTGTTGAAAGGGGTGCTGGATAGGGTAGGGTGTCGTGCACTCAGGTGACAGTTCATGCATGTGGACAAATGTACACCGTTTACAATTTTTAATGCTAGGAAACTGCATTCTGTTTTATTAAGTAAGGGATTTATTTTTATTAAATAATTTTGAAGGATACTTCTTCAAAATTGCCTTATTTTCATTTTCCTTAATTTTAATAAAGATATATCTACTTTTATTAAATGTAATCTCATTACATTTTCTGCTATTGTTCACGTTATTTCACAAACTTTACATATAATTAGGCTTCAGATGATTCATTGTTTTTCCTTTAAAGTCTAATTTATAAGCAAGCTGCCTGAAATGAAAGAGCTGGTATTAGAAAGATATAAATACACATTCATATTTCATGTTAGCGTTCCAAGATCTTGGGATGTTTAAGAATATTTATTTCTTTCCCATCACAAATGCCAAAGCATCCTAAAAACACTTCTTTAAGGAGTAGTTGGGGATCTAAAAGCATTGCCTGCCTTATCATTTATTTTTAACCGGAAAGACTGAAATTATAATGGGAAACCGATTTCCATTAGCTAATTAATGAAAACAGAACTGTTGGTCTGCTTAAGACTCTTCAGATTACGCTTTATTATTATTATTTTTCTTTGTATAGAGTGAGAGAAAGGAGTGTGAAATAGCATTTCTAATTAATCTTTTGGTTCTCAAGTGTTTGTGTGTAATTGTCAAGACATTGGACAGCTACTACGGAGAGGAAGGAGAAAGCTCCTCTCTCCCATCCTCCCAGCCAACCTGCCAGGTTTTTAGATCCAAATAGCAGGTGCTTTCCTTGTACAAGTTTGTTACGGCTCATGCTCAGCACTGCTCCAAAGTGGGCGCTTCTGTGCTTGTTCATTTTCACCCTTTAGGAGAGTTAAAGGAAGGAGAATGAACAATAGACCCCTCTCCCCAATATTACCTCAAATGTGTCCGAACAATGAGAATTCTTTCTCTTTTTTTTTTTTTTTTAATTATTGTTGTTGTATTACAGTTGTTTCTTTCCACCCCCAACCCCCCACCCCATTATTCTGCCCTGCCTCACCCACCCCATCCCCTCCCCCACAGTCAGTCCCCACCTCATTGCCCGTACCCCTGGGTCGTTTATACTAGTTCCTTGACTAAACCCCTCCCCTTCTTTCCCACCCTCTTACCCTCACCCTGCCCCGCTGGTCCCCATCAATCTGTTGCTTGTTTCCATGTCTCTGGTCCTACTCTGCTTATCTATTGTTTTGTTATTAGTGTCCTATGTTAGGTGAGATCACACGGTATTTGTCTTTTGCCGCCTGGCTCGTTGCACTAAGCATAATACTCTCCAGAGAGATTTTTTTTCTTTTAGTTCACATACATCAAACACTTTCTTCCTTTTCTAGAATAAACAGCTCCAGCTTCTGCATTTTATATTAATTCTACAAATCTATAATAAGAGCTATTATATGCAAGGCACTATTCTGGTACTGTCAAACAAACATCAGTCAACAATACAGACAAACCCCAAGTCCTTGCAGAATTTATATTTTTGTGGGCAAGACTAGTCATAAACATACAGGTGAACATGATGAATAAGCAAATGGTAGAGTACATTAGAAAGTGAACCATTCGATGTGGGAAAATAAACCTAGCACCAGCAGTGCATGAAGGGGAACATGGGGCTAGGTTGGGGGTTGTCATTTTAATCACTGAGGTAACATTTGTGAAGAGATTTCAAACAAGTAAAGACCCAAGTCATATGAAATATGAAGAAAGGGAAATCTAGGAAGACAGTACAGTGATTGCAAAGGCCTGGGGCAGGATTGCCTGGCATGGTGAGAAGTGTGCGGGCCAGTGGTCCTGGAATTGTGTGAATGACGGGAGAGCAGGAGGAGATGAGGTCCAAGAGGTTAACAGGGTGCCAGTTGGAAAAGGGCCTAGTACAGCCTTTATAAGTTAGCTTCTTACTCTGGACGAAAAGGGGGAGCCACTGCAGGGTTTAAAACAGAGGGGTGTCCTAGTAGATCTACTTAGGTTTTAAAAGGGTTACTCTAGCTAATCTGTTGAGTCTACTGTGTACTGTTCTAGTGCAGTCAGTCAATAGTACAAATTCCCAACCCTCATAGAGTTTACATTTGTGCATGATCATGTGTGTGTTTGGGGTGGGGGTGCAGGGAGACTAGGAATATACAGTTTTGGGCGTGTTCAGTTTGAGATACTCTATTCAAGTGAAGGTATTGAGTCAGAGGTTGATTATATGTATCTTGAGTGTAGAAGAGAGATTGCAGCTGCAGAGAAAAACTTGTATTTATTTCATCAGCACTTAGATGAAATTAAAACAATGAGCTTGATTAAGATCATCTATAGGGAGGGAGTGAGGAGACAGAAGAGGACCAAGCCCTGAGTCACTCTGACGTTAAGAAGTGCAGGAGAAGAAGAGGAGCTGGCAAGGAAGACTGACAAGGAGTGGCCGGTAGGATAGGAAAGAAATCAAGGGAGTGGTGGCCTGAAAGCTAAGAGATGCATTGTCAGAAGAGGGAATGCTTCATAGTGTCAAATGTTACTAATGAGTGAAACATCATAATTTACTGTCTTAATAATGCATTTTTTCCACATTTAACGTCTCTGAAATTAGAAAGAATTTTGCAGTTGAGGCCATGTGACAGTTTAATTGGCATATAAAATAATATCTTATAGATCAGTGATTTACAACCTTTATCCGCTCATGGCACACATAAACTAATTACTGAAATTCTTCGGCACACCAGAAAAAAATTTTTCCGTATCTGACAGAAAATGTAGGTATAATTTTGATTCGTTCGCTGGATGGCTATTGTTGTTGGCTGTTGTCATTTTTTAATTTGACAATCTAAGGAAAAGGAGCTCAGTGCCCCTGACTAAATAACCTGAGACTGCATGTTTTAAAAAATTGCTGAAAATTGCTGTCTTAGGTTATACGTAACATAACATAAAAGAACTAAGAGCACAACATTGAATTTAGTTAAGTTTAGGCTATTAGTGACATTGACCAAAGGATTTGAACTCTTCAGGTTGTGCTATAATGAGGAGCAAGAATTGGGGGAGTAGCTAGAGAGTGTGAGGTTTTAGGGTTTTTGATTTTTGAGATGGAGAAGACAGCATGGCTGTTTGCTGATAGGGGAATGTGGCTGTAGAAAGGCACACTTATGATGTAAGGAGAATGGCTGAGTAGACCATTGGGGACAGGTTTGGGGGCTTCAGTGGCAGGAAGGAAGGCAGAGTGGTGGGGCAGATGCTCGGGTAGGTGGGAGAGATGGTGGCACTGTGGGGTCTGTAGACACTTATTTGCTTCAATTTTCCCAGCTAAGTAGAGGAGGCAAGGTCCTCAACTGGGAAGGACATTAGGCAAGAAGAGTTAAATCTAGAAACAAGAAAAACATGGAAAGGATTGTCTGGGAGAGAGTGAGAATGAATGACTGGGAAAGTGTGGAATGACCAGGCAGCACTGAGGCTTGGCCAGGAACTTCAGGTGGGACCGTTGATCATGACTGCATGATTTTCTCAGCCCCCCTCAGCGGCAGGGTGCATGGCCCCAGAAGGAGCTGTGATCTTGCCACGGAAGTGTGTGTGCGCAGGAGGGGGCCAGGGTGTACACAAGGCAAGTTCTAATGATTGAGCTCAGATCTAAGCTGGGTAGGGAGCTTGCTTGTCCCCCAACTCTTCCCATATGGTCCTCATAGCTCTTAACATTAAAGCAGAGTGGCCATCGTACATGGCTGGTGAGCTCTGGCAGTTTCTCTGTTTTTTGTTTGTTTGTTTGTTTGTTTGTTTTAATTAAAGATTGTATTTATTAGTTTTAGAGAGAGAGGGGAAGGGAGAGAGTCAGAGAGGGAGAGAGATATCAATGTATGGTTGCCTTTCACCTGCATCCAGCTGGGGACCTGGCTGGAGACCTGGCTTGCAACCTGGTTATATGCCCTGGCTGGAGAATTGAACCAGCAACCTTTGGATTTGTGGGTTGGTGCCTTAATCCACTGTGCTACCAGCCAGGGCCAGTTTCTCTGTTTTGAAGGTGTCTCCTCCCTTGCTCTCAGCTCTGATTCACTTTCATCATGTGGCAGGGCTGCACAGGTTGGTGGGAAACTACGAAGTGCTGTGGAACTGCTGTTTCTCTCAATGGACCCACTGTTTATAGTACCTCATTTCTGTCCCTGTGTTCTTTCACCCCAAACCAAATGAGAAATGCAAAAGGGGACTGAAGCTACTAATAAAAACAATATGGTACTGACTTGCCTTTTAAAAATTTATCCCCATTTTTCTTAGGCACTCGATGAATTAATAAATAAAGGCTTGCCTCAAATTCTGGTTACAATTGGCCATCAACATCTTTTAAATAAGTTTTCCTTTGTGAAAGCATACTTTTTAGTAAGTGTGGCTGCAACCATAAATTGTGTTCCAGAAAATGTATTAAAAACAGCCCATCATGGATTTATTTCTGAGAGGAACAGAGCAAACTTCCCAAACTTGAAAGGTAATCTTTCGTCTTATTGCTTGCTTGCTTTTCTTTCTTCTCACTTTCTCCAACTATGGCCCTCTGCACCCCCAGGAACCCCGATGTACACTTTAGTATCCGTTGTTCCATCTTTTTTTCCTAAACTTACTAATGACATGCATATGTGCTTAGGTTCATGTTTGGGATCATATCCATCCATATATCTCCGTCTCCATACACTATACACACACACACACACACACACACACACAAACAGGATTTGTCATTTATCAAATGATGTATTTTTCTATCTTTTCTGCATCTTGCCTTTCTCATGCACAACTTCATTAAAGCCACTCACCTGTTTTGCTTTGGTTCACTGTCCTGGCTGTGCAGCGTTCTCTGCTGTGAATGTCCCACGGTTGTTCGGCCAGTCCCCTGTTGATACGCATTCACTCGGTTTCTAGGAAACAGTGCGGAAGTGCTGCATGTCCATGTGATGGGGTGTCTACTGCCATGCGATAAGATGCCATGGATGAAATTTATGGGCTATAGTGTAGATGTATTTTGCAACGCTATTAGATAGCACCATAAACATAATTGTTTTTCACCATCAAGTATAACATTAACTCTGGACTTCTGATATATCAGGTAGAGGGATATCTCTTCCATTTCTAGTTTATTGAGTGATTCTGTCATTTTATTAAATGCCTTTTCTGCATTGATTAATATAGTATATAATATTGACTGATTTTTGAGTGTTTAACCAACCTTGCTTTCTTGATCATGGTGTATAGTCTTTTTTTATGTGTTGCTGGGTCCTGTTTGCTAAAATTTTGTTGAAGACTGTTAAATCCATACTTATGAAGGATATTAGTGTGTAGGGATTTTGGTGGTGTCTTTGTCTAGTTTTGGTATCAGAGTATTATTGGCCTCTGTTTTAAAATGTAAATTTTAATACAATTCTGATATACAAAGGCCAACAGATGAGGAAATGGCTGCCATTGAAAATGCAGTTTGTGATCACAGCTCCCCAGGGAAGAAGGGCCACCCAGGCGCCAGAGAGAGTAGTGAGGAAAATGTAGGTCAGACACCTGCTGGGGTTGGTATCCATATCATATTGGAGCTCATTACAGGGTTCTTTCCTATCAAGCTCCAGGTATTTGTTCTCTATCTTTGTCTCTCACTTTCTTCCTTAGGGGAGAGGACCCAGCCCCAGATCTTCCGGCTGGGCCTCCCCAAACCTTCCCTTACGCTCAGCTCAGCCCTCGCTCCAGAGCCTCCTAATGTGGCAGGGAGCCAGGTAGGAAGGAGAGAGGAAGTCAGGTGTGTTCAGACCTGTGTTATCCTAGACTCCTTCCTACCAAGGCTTATCCTCTTTAGGTGGACAATTTTTCCTAGTTAAAGAATGACTTGTAGTAATTTTTTCCCTTTTTTCTGTAGCCTAGAAGCCAGGCAAAGCAGGCAAAGTCTGCGAGCTAAGTTCTCCCAACTGTCCCTGGCAAAGAATAAGGGCCAACTTTATACTGTGTGTGAGAATTCTGAGGTATTTGAGGATTATCAATTGTGCTGTTTTGAATGGTGTCACTGGCTGGTCTTAGAGCTTGTGAAAAGAAAATCAGGAAGACTGATACATCCAAGAATATCTTATTGAAATAGTATAAATACCTGGAAGACCCAAAATATTTGGAGGACCTTAAGTGGTTCTGGAATTCCATGGCAGAACCAACCAGCAGGTGATCACTTGAATAACCTCACTAAGCATCCAAAAAATCCTTTCAGAATTGTCTGATTTGTTTTAAGAATCAGCCTCAGTCTTCTAATGTGCAGAGACTATTTAACACAGCTGTATATTTCTAATTACTATTGTGGGATTTTTAGCGTTAAATTTTTGGATAGTTTCCCAATTAATAATGAGTTTCATAAACTAGAATGAAATTTCAAATTAACCATGGATATCCTTGGTTCTCTCAAAATTTTGTGTCTTTTAGAGCTATGCTTAAAGGACGATAGAAACTCATTTAATCATCTTAGTCATCTTAAAAAGGTGAAAGATGAATTCACCCTTAACACGATAAAGGTAAGTCTTAAAATGTTTTCAAATCATAGTAAATCCGTGACCAGGATACCCGCTATTTGGCCACAGATAAGGCTACATTCTGGGTTATGCTCGCTGTTAGGAACCCAAGTAGCTTTCCCTGCCTATGTGTGGGTTGTGTTGAGATTCAGTCTACTCGTCATGAGAAAAGTCAGACACCCAGAGGTGTCAGACTTTGAATATACAAGCCAGTTAAGTGCTGCAAAATGTATGATACTGTATTTGGTAGGATTTCAGTATTCCATACATTTCTCATTTCCTAATATTAATAGTGATTGCAACAGCAACAAAAACAGCAGCCATTTATGCACTGCTTACCACAGGATGGGCATTACTCATGATTTTTTTCCACAGGCCTATGATACAGGTATTGATCATTTTTGAACTTTGTTGTGCTGAACCATGAGAAAATTGAGGCTTAGACAGTAACAAATTCACTAATGTTATGTAACTAATAAAATACAAATGATGTACTCAACTATCATACAGATTGGCCTAGGACTTATATAATTTTGACTTTTCTGTACCAACAAGGTTTTAGAGGCCTGTTCTTGAAAGATTAGTTGGCCCCTTTCTATTTTGCCACATCAGGTCACTATTTCCTGTTGATGGAAATTTTCCCACCGTAAAATCTCATTATCTTCACGTTACCAGTTAGGTGATCCGAGTTAACTTGAAATGCTCGAGATCTGTATTATTCACAGATTCGGTATTTGCTAATTTGTCAAGGCTAAAATTTATTTATAGTCCTGAATCAATATTTCTGGCTCTTTTGTGGTCATTTGCGGACATGGGTGGAACATAGGAAAATGTAAGTTGCCCAGCACACACGTTTGGCTGGGTCGAGCAAGGCAACGCTCCGAGGTTCGGTTTCGCTCTCATACTGTAAACGAGTGTCCTTTCCATGGTCTGTCAATTGCCACAGTGAAAAAACTTTATGCTTTGCTCGTTGCTGATTTCACTGTGCCCCACAACTCCAGTGTTGAAGTACCATTCAGTGTTTCTAAGTGCAAGAGGGTTGTGAGGTGCCTTATGGGGAAAGTAAGGATGTTTGTTAAGTTTCAGTCAGGCATTAGTTATAGAGCTACTGGCTGTGAGTTCAAGGTTAATGAATCTATAGTATATATGAAATGACATGCTTTGAAACAAACACACATTGAACTAGGTTATGTATTTTTATTTATTTTTAAAGATGTTATTCATTATTTTTAGAAAGAAGGGCAGGGACGGAGGAAGAAAGGGAGAGAAATATCAATGTATGGTTGCCTTTCACCTGCCTCCAGCTATGAATCTGGCTGGAGATCTGGCTTGCAACCTGGTTATGTGCCCTGGCTGGGAATCGAACCTGTGACCCTTGGGTTCGCAGGCTGGAGCCAATCCACTGAGCCACATATTGGGTTACATATTGATCAGTTGACAAAGATGTTGTGACCAGAGGCTCCCAGGAACATATCCCTGTACTTCCCCAAGAACGGTGGTTCAGTATTTGCTAATTCAGTGTTTGCAGCAGCTTTACTGAACATAACTGCCATAAATAAGCATGCACGAGCATGGGTGGTACATGCAATAAAGGGTAACTGTCGTACATGTTTACTGTTGCCATTACTTTCCTTTTCCTTCTCTGTTGCATTTTTGCAGTTCACTGATGATATGATCAAACTTCTGTTTTTGGTCTTCATTCGTTGTTACTTTTCAGACAAAATAATACTTGATGAATAAGACTGAGATGTTATTGGTATTATCTCTGACTTTATGTGATTGTGTGGTCTTCTCTTTTTCAGTCGGTCTTACTGACAGAAGCTGAAGACAGGCTCAACTCCCTGGTGTCCGAGATGGGACACCCAGGCCACAGGAGCCCCTCGCACTGTTCTGCGGGTCAGCTGGAGATCATGGTGCAGGCCAGGCTGCAGCTGGCTACAGTGGCCCTGCAGAGACACCGGGCCGCATACAGGCGAGTCTCTTCATGGAAGCATTTCCTCCTCACCCCAATTGGTTAAATATGCCTCAATTTTATAAATTCCTAGATTAATAGAGTCTACTTATTTTATGTATTATATTTTAGACAGAGGGGAAGGGACAGAGGCAGAGATGGAAAGAGACATCAATGTATGGCTGCATTTCACCTGCCTCCAGCTGGGGACCTGGCTGGAGACCTGGCTTACAACCTGGTTATGTGCCCTGGCTGGGAATTGAACCAGCGAGCTTTGGTTTCACAGGTTGGCACCTTATCCACTGTGCCACCAGCAGGGGTTGAGTCTAACTTTTTATCATTCAAGGGAGTTTTAATACATTATTTTTCTTAAAACTACAGATTAAATAGTCTCTTTTAATCTTTTTGATATTATACTGAAATTCTATGCATTAAACTCCATGCTTTAGATTCAGAATTTGGAAGGGGACTTAATTTCAGATGGTCATTCTCTTCAAAAAGGAGGAGCCGATTTGCAGCTTTTGAAAAGGGGCAGTCAATTCAGCAGAAACCCTTTTTTGCTTTGATTGGAACTGCAACGATTTCATCAGTACGAGCCCTAACTGAAGGCCGTTCAGTAATTAACAACAATGAAATTTGATTTTATTGTAGAGACAGTATAGGTTTTTGGAAATGTATACTTTGTGTGGTTTCTAAGCAGCAATGAAATCCATAAAGTTTATTTGGAGCAGTGATTTTCAGAGTGTTATCTGCAGATCTCTAGGTGTGTCCCTGAAACCTGTTCAGGGATCTATGAGGTCAAAACTATTTTTCAGCCCTGGCTGGTTGGCATAGTGGATAAGACACCAGCCTGCAAACCCAAAGGTCACTGGTTTGATTCCCCTGCCTGGGCACATAACCAGGTTGCAAGCCAGGTCTCCAGCCAGGTCTGTAGCTGGAGGCAGGTGAAAGGCAACCATACATTGATGTCTGTCTCCCTCTCTGCCTCTCTCCCTTCCTTTTCCTCTCTTTGAAAATAATAAATAAAATCTTCAGAAAAAAAAAAACACACAAAAAACTATTTTTATAACCAAACCAAGATGTCATTCGCCTTTTTGTGTTTTTATTTGCATTGATGCTGCCAAAGCAGCAGTGGGAACATTTCTGGCACCACACTGTGATTCAGAGCAGTGGCTATACTTGTGGTCATTATATGCTTCACTACCACACACTTGGAGTTTAAAAAAAGAGTCAATTTCACTTACAAGTGGCTTTCATGGAGCAATAGGATCTGTTCCATTTATAAATCCCTGTCCTTGAATCTATTTTTAATATTCCGTGGGAGTATTAAATGGGAATACAACTAAAGCACTTCTGTTGCACATCAGCGTTTGGTAGTTATCTTGAGAAAGAGCACACATGTGGCTGACCTGAGAGCGGAGAAAGCTGTTCCAACCTCCCCCTACCCTCATCCTGACATCCCACAGAATACTATTTTTATTTGTAAAAAAACAAGTCCTGCAAAATATGGTTATTCAGACTTGAGTGTTTGACAGGCCTTTTATTGAAAATAAGCAGAATGGACATGCCACTTCTAGAAAAATAGCTAATGGTATTGGTTACCAGTCATAACATCCAACCTTTTATGGAAAAACTAGAATTTTGGAAAATTTATATTTACCACCATGAATGTGACAGCTTACTAATGCTCAGATGTTTTTCTGATGAGACTGGTAGTAATATTAACAAGCATCATTTTCAAAATTGTGTAATGAAATGTTTCAACATTAAGATAATCTAAATAACTCAGAGAGCTAATACTTTCCGAATGAAGAGTTCATGATGTTTCAAAATCCTAGTTAACAAGATAGACCAATAGGTTTCAATGTAAGAGAGCAGGAAAAATTTATCAGTGTGTGGTGTTAGGTCCCAGATTGTAACAGACTTTTAAGAAACTAGCACTTGTTGCCCTGGCTGGTGGCTCAGTGGATAGATACCGGTCTGCGAACCCAAAGGTCATTGGTTCGATCCCCAGCCAGGGCACATAACCAGGTTGCAAGCCAGGTCTCCAGCCAGGTCCATAGCTGGAGGCAGGTGAAAGGCAACCATACATGGGAAAAAAAAAAAAAAAGAAGGGAGGAAACTAGCACTTGTCGCATTTTGGTGTAATAGCAAAGAATAATATTCACAGTTATTTGAAGAAGCTATTAAAATATTCCTCCCATTTCCAGCAACTATCTCTGTGAGGTCCAGTCTTCTTTATGACCTTCGGTCAAAACAATATGTCACAACAGGCTGAATGTAGAAGCAGATGTGAAACTTTTCTATTAAGCAGGCTTTCTCTTTAACCAGATGTTAAGGAGATTTGCAAAATGCAAACATTGGCATTATTCTTGCTAATTTTCTTGATGTTTTGGAAAATATAGTTATTTTTCATTAAAATGCATTATTATATTAATATATAATAGGTTTATTGTCTTTTTCAAACAGTAAATGTGCATGAAGTTAAAAATTTCTTAGCTTCAGGTCTAACATGGTAAATATTGATAAAGTTCTTTGTGGTCTCAATAACTTTTAAGGGTGTAAATGAGTGCTGAGATTTTTAGAAACTTGAGGACTGTTGGTTTAGTGTATTGTCACATTTGTAGCTATCTTTAGGAATACCATGGTAGCTGATGGGTGGTAAAATAGGCTTACCATAATAATATTCCATTTTCTTGCATTGAAGTTTGAAGAGTGAAGGAACTTCTGTTCGATTTGCTATGGAAAATATATGATGTAAACATATTTAAATATGTATATTCAGACATTTATGACAGTAAAATATATGACTGTGATTTCCTATAGAAGAATATAGAAAATATAGAACTCTTTTCTCCAACAGTATCTCACACAGCAACAGCACCCCTAGAAAATGCTTCTTCTTCTTCTTTTTTTTTGTCACATACCTTTATTCTTTTCCTAGCTCTATTCATGGCTCATGCCCTTTTGTTATGGAGGGATATAAGTGATACTCATCTTTTAGGGAAGAAGGAAACTAGAAACGAGAAGCTACAAAATGGCCACAGAAAGGAGTGTTACAATAGAACTTTTACTTGAAGACCAGGCAGACACACAAATACTGTGCATGTTGTATCTGAATCACTCCTGTTTTAAAAACATAAACCTGGTCCTTGGGACACAACCTGCAAAACTTTGATGTGATTGCCTTTTGCAGCAGGGTTGTCATTTGGGGAAGCTTGCTGTCAAGATGAATGAGTTTCTCTGAGGTGAACTTCACCCACCATGAGCTTTGGTTTGGGAGCCGCTGAAAGTGTTGGACAGTCTCTTTCCTAAATGATGGTTAGCGTGACATTTCATGATACTTCTAATAAAATTACGTGTCAAGAAAATTGAAAGGCATGTTCCCTAGGGTGACAGGTAAAGTGAGCCTCAGGATTTTAGGAGAACAAACTGACCATTTTGTCATGAATATTAATAAGAAATAAATGTGATCAAAGTAATTCAGACTGTATCTCTGCTTTTTTAGGGCTGCCTCTCTCAGATTCCTGTCTTTTTTTTTTTTAATAAGTGTTCCATTCTGTGCTCCTTTCTATTTAACTTATTGTCTAAATGGGATAACATCTGAGCCTTTTAATTTTGTGTCAGAATGAAACTCCTGCCTTTGGGATTTTGGACTGTTTATAGTGAGTAATCCTCCCATACTTTGTCTCTCAAGTGGTGAGGAGAAACTAGAAATTTTCCAATTGCAACTAAGTAGTACCAGGTGGATTAATACATACCAGATGAATTAGTCCATACTGGTATGTTTGTATTTTAGGCATTACATTTCTGGGTTAGCAAGATTCCAAACCTTGTACTTCTTTTCTCTTGAAATAAAAAAAATTTGGACTTCAGAATCAGAAGGATGGATGGTATGAGCGCTATTTTTAAAAAAATATGTGAGAAAGAAGCATTTTCATACCTTTATACATAATGAATAACTGTTACATTTTTCCTTGTTTTTTTTGCTTACGTGTTTAGTTTTACTTTAAGTAAAAACCACTAAGTTTATATAGTCAGAAATAATACCTTTGTCTATAAATTTCCATACCATTTTACTAACTCAGTAGAATCTTGGGAATTTAAATTAAATAATTATGTAAAGATTTCCATTCTGGTTACAACTTAGAAGCAATCAGTTTAGTTTCCTCTTGTCAATCCTCCTGGCTAACTCAGTATACTAATATGATTACAGCTAGCATGCAGTAAGATATTTACCTCCAACTCCTATTTTCTGAGCACACCCACTCTTACCAGAATTTCAGTTCCATGAAGGCCGGGGCTGTATCCATAGACCTTAGATTTGTTCCTAGGCCATAGCAGGTGCTAAGCAAAGCACATATTTTTTAACAAACGGAAGAATCAGTACCTCACTCAGTTATATAAATAATCTTACTTTAATACTCTGGATCCTACACACAGAGACTGTACCCTCTCCCAAACATACATGAACACTGCCAAAGGTGATCCTATACTAGGCCAGAAACCTCAGTAAGACCCAGATGAGATTGCTGTGGTTTCTGCCTGGAGACCAGGACTGCAGGGGTGTGAGCCACAGCGGGAGGCTGGTCAGGAAGCTCCAAGCTGGCCAGCCTGGAGATGATAACGCCTTGGACAGAGGTGTTAGCAGTGTTGGGGGTGAAGTGAGGAACTAGTATCCGTATTTCCAAGTTGATGCTGGCAGAACTTGATTGAATGCAGAGTGTGAGTCCAAGTGGAAGCAGTGGTGATTCTGGACTCTGCCTGTGGGATGGAGGACAGAGAAGAGAACACAGTTCGGTGGAGGAGGTGGAAGCAAGGGGAGCTGCTGCTAACCGATCCCAGCAGTTTCCCAGGGTGGTCAGAACAAACGACGAAAACCTGGGTGACTGAAAACAACGGGATTTTATTGTCTCACACTTCTGAAGGCTAGAAATCCAAAATCAAGGTGTGAGCAGGGCTGTATTTTTTCTGACCGCTGTAGGTGGGGAGAGTGCTGCATGGCTTTTCCTGGTTTCTGGTGTTTGCTGACGTTCCTTGCATGTGTCTCTCCAAGCACATGGCCATGTCCTCCCCATGTGTCTTCACATCGTCTTCCCTCTGTGGGTGTTTGGGTGTTTGTCTCTCTGTCCAAATTTTCCCTTGTTGTAGGAACACTAGTCAGATTGGAATAGGGTCTACCCTAATGACTTAATTTTAACTTGATTTCCTCGTATTCCTATTTTGAGATACTAAGGTTTAGGATTCAACATACCTTTTCAATGTTACACAATTCAACCTAAAACAACTGTTAAATGTGATTGTTGATGAACTATTCATATTCAAATGGAGGTATCAAATTGGGAGTTAGGTAGATGGGTGTACTGTCCATTTGGCTTTCACCCAACCTTTCCATGTTATAAATAACACTGTAATAAGCATCTTAAGTATTTAAATTGTTCTGTTTTGGGATAGATTTTCAAAAGAAGAAGCCTCTTAATATGTATGTTTTAAACAATTTTGAAAAAGTGTTGCTATAAAAAAAGCTATAGAAAAAGATGTTAGCTATAAAGTTATTATTCTGCAGGGTGGGAGGATGTGATGGTGTACAGTGCAGACAAATTTATGTAGAGTGGAAGCAAGTAAGAATTCTTGTTTCCTGGCTTCTGTATTCTTAATTTTAATACATTTCCCTTCTGGCTAGACACTGACTAAGCAATAATTTACCTTAAGAGTTTCTAAGCATATAGCATTAAGTAACAATACTGTAATCTTAAAAAGTTGGAGAACCATATTCTGATTATATAAACTGCATATGTGCTCATTTTATTAGTGATATTGTTTTAAATTTTGGAAACTTTCATTTATCTGTTCTTGTATTTACTCACTTTTATTTAAAAACAATTTTTAGGTTCAATTCTGTCCCAGTCACTAGATGCTGGATTTCAATAGGAAATAAGACAAATAAGCTGTAAAGCAATTAAATAGAGTGATAAATACTACCCTATGCTTAAGACCAGGGCACTATTAGGGCACACAGAAGGGGTACCAACAGCTTTGCAGATGGAGAGGGGAGTGGGAAGGTTTTTTGGAGTAAGAGCCTAGGAAATAACATACAAATGCCACAAGTGCAATGCTAATAACTCTTCAAATACATTCTCTATTTTAGTGCTGCAATTGTATTTTCCACGCTTAAACTTCTCCAGGATTCAAAACTATTTAAAAAGAAGGAAGTACAAGATGAAAAAGAAAGTTCCCTTTATTCAGGAGCTTCTGTACGTATGAATTTAGTATTTGTCCTTATCACACCTATTGGCATGCTAGAAAATTGATTAATTAGTTGGATGAAACAAAGGGATAAGGTAGAAAAAAAACATTGAATTCAGAGTGTAAAGATCTGTGTTTAATCCCTGCTTATGCAGCTTATTAACTTGTATCCCTTGGGCAAGTCTCTTAAACTTTTGAAAAAAATTTCAATGTAAATCTCATTTGTGAACTGACAGAATTGGATGTAATAATAACCACTAATACCCCAGCAAATGTATTGCTATAGAATTCTAGATCTGATTTCACTAGCAAATAAAATCACTTTATTTTGCTCTTCATTTCACTTTATAATAGTTATTTTAGCATTACCAGTATGACACCTGTGGTATTTCCTACTTCAGATTTCTCATAGTTATAGTCTTCCACTCTTAAGTTCTCAAATCTTTTTGACAACTGGTGTTGCAAATTATTTGAAGTTTTATTGGATGTTTGATAAGATCAGGTAACTTATTAATAAAGCATTGTTTGAAATACAAAGATTCATCACGTAGAATGTTCACTCAGTATTTTAAACTTTACTAATAAAATTGTGAATATCTATTGTCATTACAAATAAGTAACACTAATTGTCCTAAGTAGAGACTCATTTCTTACCCTATTGAAAGCAATAAAAATTCTAAAAAGCAATCTAATTCTGAGAATTTACCTGGAGGAAAATTGTTAATTGGGGGCTATTTTGCCAGGAGACACCCGGGAGTGCCTGGAGACACGGTGGTTGTCGCACCTGGGGGTGTGCTGTGGCACACGGTGCAGAGAGGTCAGCCGTGTTGCCCGGCATCCTGCCCTGCCTAGGGCAGCTTACCACGCAGTCGTCTGCTACAGCATGTCAGTAGTGTCAAGGCTGAGAAAGCTCTGACTTAGAGCGTGACTTGGCTTTTCAATACTAATGGGAAATGTAGGCACTGAGAGTAAGGTATGTGGGTAGGCGTGTTTCCTGGGTTGCCAATCTAAACACTAGACTCCTCCATCACCTGCTGTGCCAGTGGTCGTCACCATCCTGCCTCCAGGCCTCTGTTCACTTCTTACTCCGTTTCCAGGAAGAACTTACCCTCCTCTTCTGCACTCTTCTCCCCTGTCTCTCCAGCTTCCAGCCCCCTTCAAGTCCAGACAGCTGCTCCTTGACAGCAGGTGTTGCGAATTGGTGGGAGGTGAGCTGTTAGAGATGCAAAGCAGGAAATTCCCAGGACAAATGGGTGTTGGTCTAAATGACTTTGAAGTTCCCAAGTGTCTAAATATAATTGATTCCTGCCACGCCCTGGAAAAAGCTGTCTTTCACCTCCCTCCCAGGAGGTTTGGACATTGGCCACCCTTTGCGAAGTATAACATGTTTGAGATGTAAACAGGATACAGCAACCTAACACATGGGATGAAGGCTGTGGGCTCTAAAGTCAGAAAGACACAAGTGTGAATCCCGCCTTTGCCAAAATAGGATGAGTTTTAAGCAAATGGTTAACCTTTCTAGGTCTCAGTTCTCCCATCGGTAAAACAGAGATAATAATAACCCCTCTTGAGCTTGTCAGGAGAATTAAACGAGATAAGGTGTATAAAGCATGTGGTATAGTGTCTGGTACATGATATCACCAGATAAATATTAACCAGTATTATTGTTTATTATTCAGTCTTTAAGCGGATGTTTAAAAAATGTTTGGGGACATAGAATCAGTCCACTGATAATATAAGTTGTGATGAAAAATGCAGACTGCAAAACTATTTTTCAACAATGTGTATAGAGAAAAAAAGGAAAAGCTGAAAAGCACTATACCAAAATGTTAAGAGAATTGTTTTTCCTGTATGTGTATTTTTTATGTTTTATAGACTATGCCAGAATAATTTCTAAAATTGAAATGCAATACTATTAAACGATATCAGATGCTTCTTTTTACTTGTATCACATTTAGCATTAAGCTAGAACTTGGACATTATTAATAATTTTACTTGGCATTAAGCTAGAACTTGGACATTATTAATAATTTTACTTGGCATTAAGCTAGAACTTGGACATTATTAATCATAATTTCAATGTTGTCTAGGTCACTGAAAATAAAGATGACAATGAATTTTTAGACCCTATTTCCCTAAATTCTCGAGAATATTTCAACATTCATCTGTGGTTGAGGTGCCGCTTGGCATTGGTGACTGCATTTGTCGCACAGATTCGTGGCATTGGAATTGTGAAAGGTACAAGTATCCTATTTTCTTAATCAAAATTTTTGCTAAAACCGATTTTATGTAGGTGATGGAGGTTTGATTAGGATCTAGTTTATTGTAACATGAACATTTTATAACCCTCTAGCTTAATTTGTTTCCAAAATTAAAAACCCAGGTTATTAAATAAGAATAATCATTTTCAACAGTTCCTTGTACCACAGTGACATATATGTTATTGATGTATGCAAAGCAGCCAAGGAGATTTCGGAGTACAAACGCACAGGTCTTCTTGTCCTATAGAGTGAGGCATCCAGAACACAGATTCTGGGCCAAGTCCTTGGGTTCACATATTCTTACTACCACTTTCTTGCTCTGTGATCTTGGCCAAGTCTCATAATCCCCTTATTTCCTCCTCTGTAAAATGGAGATAAATGTACTTGTTTGATAGGGTTATTGTTAAAATTAACTAGGTTAAATTTATAAAGTTATTAGATTACAGGTTGGCTCAAATGAATGTTAGTTCTATTTATTTATTTATTTTTAAAGAATTTATCCATTATTTCCAGAGAGAAGGGCAGGGAGGGAGGAAGAAAGGGAGAGAAGCATCAATGTATGGTTGCCTTTTACCTGCCTCCAGTTATGGACCTGGCTGGAGACCTGGCTTGCAACCTGGTTATATGCCCTGGCAGGGAATCAAACCGGCAACCTTTGGGTTCACAGGCAGGTACCAATCACTGAGCTACACCAGCCAGGGCTGAATGTTGGTTCTTACAGTGATTAATAATTAATTACTTGTAAACCTATTTGCCCATCTCTATCAATCTCCCAAATTAAATTATTTCATGAAATATTATTATTACTTTTGCAGCATTTGAATACCCTAAAGTCCACCCCCACAAATTGAAACCTTTATTTCAATGTTTCATGTACTCTATTTGTTTTCTGTCTTTGTATCCTGTTCTGTATTAGCCAATATTCCCGTGATGAATGTGCAGCATAGTATGCATATCTACTTTCTTGCTTTCTCAGTGCATTTTAAATAACTACATTTGTTTATTGTAGAAAACGATATGACAGATTACGTTAGCCTCATCAACGAAGCGTGCGTGGAGGCAGAAAGTGCAGGGGACAGAGAGCTACATGCTGAGTTCCTGATGCAAGCTGTAATCATTGGCCTGCAGGAAAAGCATTTAAAGGCAGACATCATCACAAACCTTCAGGTACAAAGAAAACTGCATTTACATTGATATTTGGCAAAGGATTCAGTTTAGAACAAAAGGAGAGAGCTTTCCATTCCACTCGGTACTGAATACATAACAGTCAGTATGGCTAGCGATTGTTTCAGTGGATTGCAAACAGTACCATCAAAAGGAGTCACTTTATTTTAATAGGCCATCATACATTTGCTTGAAGGAAGCGAGTTTATTTCTCCTCCATCTCATTTAACTCTGGTGAGAAGCTTGCTTTTGCTGGATGACTTAACAAAAGCAGAAAAATTCAAGGAAACGCCCTCTTCGAAAAGAGAAAAACTCAGTTTGTTGACGCAGTCTCACAATATTCTTATTGAACAGGTGAGAGTGCCCACAAAATTTAGAAACTTATTTTTCTGTTTTTTATTCCCTTATTCCAAACCACTGCAGCTAATTACAATGTCTTTTGTTTTGCTTTGTTTTGTTTTTCACAGATGTTAACTTTTGGAGAAACAATTGAATTTCCTTCATCCAACACTGACTATGCAAGTCCATTACAACCTTTGAAAAATGTCTATCTTCCTCATGTCATGTTATTGGCCAAAACAAAAATGAGAATTGGTAAGAACACTTAACTATACATTGATGAAAAATTTAAATCATTTTTAGGTACACTATTATATGAGGACATTTACATGGGGCAACATTTATGAATACCCAAGCTCAATTTATTTAACAAATAGCTTTTGATCATTTCCTACACACCAAACTCTGTGTGAGAGCCTGGGAAGTTATTTCAGATAAAAAGAGATGTAGGCCCTGCTCTTAGTGTGGGAGACAGAAATAAACAAGTCAACAAACCATGTAGGTATGCATAGAATATATCACATCACATTACAAATAGTGTATAAGTAAATATTTTAGCACTTACAACATTGAATAAATATTGTAGAAAATGTTTTAATACAACATTTAATAAAATAAATATTACATAAGACAAAATGTGTATTTGATAACATTTAGGAAGGCAGCTAAGATAGAGAGTTGATATATGATAGCGAATTAGGTATACGTATATAAATTATTAGTGTTATGAAAGATGTGGGTAAGATCTGTTGATAAAGAACAAGGAAGAGATGGCTATTAGAGTAATTGAGGGAGGCCTTCACTGGAGGTGGTAGTTAACCCTGAATCTTAAATGTGAGTCACTAGGCATGCATTGCGGGGACAGCTCTGAGGTCAGGACAAGCTTGACATGTCCTGGAACCGCAAGGAGCCAAGTGCAGCCAGAGCAGAGTGACTGAGAGCGGCCTAATGGGAAGAGCTGAGTTGGGGATGGTTTATGTTTCAAACGATCACCCTGGCTGTAGGGCGAAGGACAGGTTGCACAGAAGCTAACCCTAAACAGACCAGGTTAGAGTAGGTGGACCAGTAAGCAGAAAGCTTACAGCTCCTCAGAAGCCAAGAGGAACTCCCCAGGATTCCTCTCTGCTCTTTGACCCAAAGCTCCCAGGCGCTTGTCCATCTTCAAGGACAGAAAATCTTGTACCAACTCTCTGCTCTAACCTGTATTTACTGGGAACTTTTTATTTTCTGTTTTTCTGGTGCTTTGACCTCTCTGGCCTTACTGACTAGGGAGGAACTTCCTGTCGTCGAATTAGCCAGTTCCTAGAGGTTAGCAAACCGCTTTCCATGGAACGTGCCTTTCCTACGCAGACACGCCATTGCAGAGCTACATCAGCTGCTTTGCTGTCCTTTGCTGTCCTTTGCTGTCCTTTGCTGGGCTCTTCTACTGGGCCACTGTTCCCTTCCCCAACCACCCAGGCAGAGTTAGCACACTGCTAACGGAGCCCACCGACATGATTTAAACTAGCCAGTCCTCAACCTGCTTCGTCTCTTAACCCTACCCCACCTGTTCCATCCCATGCGTCACAACAAATGTCCTTGTCCACAGTTCCCCTCGCACCCCCCACCCCTCACCAGCCCTGGAGCTTTCCCTGTTTCCCTCCCCAAGTAGGCACCCTGGGCCGCTTCCTTCCGGGGACAGTTGAAAACTGTCTTTTCAATGGCAATTGTAGCCTGACCCGTTCTCCTCGTCCTACCTGAATATTAATAAAATCTACATTTTAAAACATTACTCCTGTACCAGCTGGTGCTCAGCTCTGGAGAGGCTGATGGTTAGACTAGAAGGTGGGATGGGCAACAGGTACACTCAGGCCATCACCTACCCAGAACACTTCCCTTTCCTTCTCCCTGCCGCCCCTCCAATGATTGTATTATTCACCATCATACGTGAATGTTACTGCTTTAGGTAAATCGCTTCCCCTCTGTACTGTCGAGCTTCCTTACTTACGAATTTAGTGTGGCCCCTAGAATTCCTTCCAGCAATCTGATCTCATGAGAGCTATTTTCCTGCTATTTTAGTTTACAATATATTCCATTATCAGTATATTTGATTTTTACAAGAGCTTAAAGTACATGTGGTGCTAAATTGTACAGATTTTGTTAAGTCAAATGCATTCTCTGCTTTCCTGCTTTAATAATCTTGAAGATGTGTCACTACTCAGTAGCAATACTGGTGCTGGTTTTTAGAGTCATTGGAAGCAGAACAGCTTGCTTTCTGTTACATTATATTAAATACAGACCTTACAAAACAAAACCAGAAGCAGCTTTTCTGTCAAAACAATGTCAGTTTCACTTTTTCTTTTTCTTTTTCTTTTTTTTTTTGTCACAGAGTTGCTATTTATTGGGAAAAGCAGCACTTCAATATTATGAAGCAGAAAGTCATCTGACTTAATGCTTTCTTGACAGTTTGCCTTTGTAGTGATAGCATAGATTGCATTGCAAGAATAGACTCCTAAAAATTATTTTTTCTTTGAAAACCTCACACCTAAAAAGGCATTTTGAGATTATTTTTATAAAACCTTGCATTTCCTTATTAGATAAAAAGTCAATTGCCGGTTTTATAATAGGAGTGAAGAAAGTTGCAAGAAAGATGCAAGAGTAGGAATATAATAGGAAGCCTAGCCAGTCACCCTCTGCCCTCAAAGAGCCTCTTACATAGTTAGAGATAGATAGATTGATTGATAGATAGTAATTTCTATTCAGTTTTTTCCTAATATTAACAAAAACCTAGAAGGTAATTAAGTACCATTATTACATATCAGCCCTATGTTATATAGAACTATCATTTGTGGTATATATATTTAAGTGCCTTGATGACATGAAGATACTTGGTATTTTGTCTCATGTTAATAAACGATGTTCAAGCATAATTTGAAACAATAGTGAAACATAAAAATGGGAGATATATTAAAATATGAGGTTGCATTGACGAATGATATTTGTACACCCTTCTTGCTTGAGATCTCTAATCACACTCGATAATTGTTGGGGTTAAGAGCATAGACTCACCGTGACTGGTGTGGCCCAGTTGGTTGGACATTGTCCTGCCAAGTGAGATGTCATTGGTTTGATTCTTGGTCAGGGCACATGCCTGAGTTGAAAATTTGACCCCTGGTTGAAGTGGGAACTATGAGAAGCAACTGATCATTGTTTCTCACATGGATATTTCTCTCCTTCTCTTTCTCCCTCCCGTCTCCTCTCTCTAAAAATAAGTAAATAAAATCTAGAGCCTAGACTCTAGAGCAAGAATTCAGGTCTAATTTCCATGGTCAATTCATTTAACTTCTCTGTTGTTTCCATTTCCTTTTCCATAAGATAAGTATGTACCAATCTCACTAGTATGTGGGGTGAAGCAAGTGGAATGTATAACAAATTTAGAAGGGCATCCAGGTTTTTCTAAGAGTTTTGTAGGCATTAGCTATTTCCACTATTTCATGCCTGGCCACTTAGTGTCCTAGGAGCCCTGGGAGTAAACCTTCCTTCTTTCCATCTCCGTGTTCTCAGCAGTGTGCTTCTATCCTGCATCTCCTCAAGTAAGAGATGGGGAGAGAGACACATTTTCCCACCATCCTATGGTTCATGTAGCACATTCCTGAGCTAAAAATTAACAAAAGGTCCAAGGTTTCTTGAAAGCCTTTTGTAGGCCATAGCATCCTGCAATTGAAAATTTTCATAACCTGAAAGGACCTCAGATTTTTCTGGTTCTGCTGCCTCATTTTTCAGAGGAAGGCACTCAAGGCTCAGAGACAACTGGAGACTTGTTCAAAGCTGCAAATGACATGATAGCACCAATGACTGGTCTGAACCAACAATTTAGCTGGAACCCGGCAACTGATTTATTCTCCAGTCCTACATTGTCTTTCCGTTTATATCCCCTTAATGTGTGTGATGAACTGCCCTTTCAATGTGGTATTTCCTCAAGTTGTGCTCTACTCTTTATCCCAACATTCTTCTTTAAAATTACCCAAAATAAGGTGACCATCAGCTGTTGACCTCAACAGCCACCTCCTCTGAGAAGGCTTCCCTGACCTATCCTATGGCTGGGCCAGAATTTCTGCACAGTTATACCAGTTCTCCTATAAACAACTACCAGCTAACCCTTGTTTTCCCCACTACACAACTGACCATGCAGTATTTTGATCACTCATCTGGCCGTTAGCATTCCCCATTAAACACCAACCTCTGTGATCTCTCTCTTGAGCTTTGCAGTATTATAGTTTAGGGTGTGGTCCCTGGAGCTAGACTGCCTAGGCTCGAATCACAGCCCTGCTACTGTTTGTCTGACAAGTTACTTAAACCTCCCTGTGCTGTGGCTTACGCCCCTGTAAAATGGCATCCAGTTGGAGTTAGCAGGATTACATCAGGTACTGCTGTACTTCATATGATGCCTGTCGTGCAGGAGGCACTGAATAAACCTTAGGTCTTAATCTTCTCTTTTCTCATTTTTATGCAGTGCCTAAGCACTCAGAAAGTGGTTCTTAAATAAATGTCTGTCTTTGAGGCCACACAGATTAAATCTAATGCCTCTTCCATACAGCTGCCCTTCATCATTGTTAAGTGATGATGGGACCACACAGAAGTACAGCATGTGGCCTTTGTCCATATAGTTTACTCTCTAGTTGGGATGACGAAATATGCATTGCAAGCAGCCCCTGCACAGCTGAATGGAAGCAAAATTACTGCCTATTAATATGCACAAATTTTATGGAAAACAACATAAAATTTCCAGATGTTTCCTGACTACAGCCTCATTTTAGGAATACGGAAATTGCTCAGCAGAGCATTATAAAATTTTAGGACTGAGATTTGAAAGATGAGCCTTCCTTTTAAAAATGAGAATAACTGAAATTTATGAAAAATAAAGTTTTAAAGGACTGTTGTTATAATTCATTGAAATATTTGGGTATTGAGTTTCTCTAAAAATTTCCTTAGATGCCAGAAACTGAAGACCACAAGGGTTCTTAGTAGGTGCCTTACTGTGAGAGAAGTCTAATAACTTGGAGGCTCATTGTGAATACTATATATTTTATTGTTTTCTTCCTATCCAATTTTCTCTCTCTTTAGGGCATACAATGGCCAAGCAAGTATATTATTACAGCAAAAAGAAGGATTCCTCAAAGTGGTTACCTGCTCTTCAGCTTTTTGAAATAGCATTGAAACTCTGTAAGATATCAGCAACACAGGAGCACGAGGTGAAGGCAGAAATCCTTTTTCAGAAAGGTAAGATGTATTTGGGTCTGAACTATGATAAAGGTTATAGAATTTTTTCTCCCTCTTAACAGTAGGCTTCTTGAAAATCTAGTCAGTGAGTATCAAAAATACAGATTTTACAAAGGGCTTACTGATGACAAACTCATTGGTGCAAACTCAGTTTTAAATAAAGAGAATGCTACTTATTTAAAATTTATGTCTAGGAAAAAGTACTCATTCGTTTCTTTTATAATTACAATTGCCCCTCCTTGGTTTTATGTTTGACTCAAAAATGTCTACACTAGCCATTTAGCTATAAATAATGTTCCTTAAATAATGCTTAGAAGATACTCTTTTTCTGTATCATTTCATTACTTAGCTAGGCATTTTAGTTGATTTTTATAAAAGACACATACTCATTTAAGTTAAATTGTTATAGCTTACTTACATTTATAACTTCTATACAACACATACTTGGGTAATACATTCATATAATTTTATCGTGGCCATTTTAGCCATGAGCAAAATGATGATGGTTACGAGTGCTATCAGTTGTGGGAGCATCAGCTAGATGCCTGGCACTGAGGCCACTGTTGTGCATCTCATGTTGCCAATTCCAACAACAGCTCTGCCAGGCAGGCATGGCCATTCCTGGTTGACAGATGAGTGTAGCCTGGCTAAGTAACTTTTCATAAATGAGCAGCTCCTGAATAATAGTGCCCAGATGTGACCTTAACACGGGGTAGCTCTGTGCCCTGTCCACATGCTCCATGAAAACTGTTGATCCTTTTTATAGTAATTATAAGATTTCCCTCTTCTGCCTTTTTTGTTATGAAAGCATCATTGGGAAGACTGAGCTGAGGGAGAACTAGTACGTTCCCATCACCCATGGTGGTTTTTCAAGCATTTGCTGACTTCCAAGATTTTTTGTGTTTTAGAGGTGTTTTCTATGATACTTGTGATAGAAGACAGAGGAAATAGGAAGATGGACGTAGAAAAAGAGGGTGAGAGCCACAGGAGGAAGATGAACTTGCACAAAGCAAATGGAGAGAAAAGGAAGAGGGGAGAATCACTAGTGCCCGGAAAGCCAAAGGAGGCTTTGGTGCTGTGTTCCTAGCTGAATCGGCAGGGGCACCTTTACACGCCTGGGGAGAGAAACAGCAGCTCGTTCTCCATTGGTATCCCTTCCAGCAAGAAACAACAGATGACCAAAAAGGACAGCACATTGAGTTTTCTGAACTCTTCAGAACGTGAAGTGTTCGTTCTGAAGTTGCCAGTGATACGAAAAGGGAAAACCCACCTTTGTCTATCATTTTCTCCTTTCAGGCAAAATAGAGTGTCAACTATTGATGGATGAGAAATCTCCCAATTCGCCACTGGAGTGTTTATATGAAGCTGTACAACTAAGCTTGAGCCATGATCAAAACTCAGGGTAAAGAAAATGTCCTTCTGCTGTTGTGACAGTGTGTGTGTTTTGGTTTGAGCCCCCTGTTTTCTGGTGGTTCATTGAAAATTGTGCAATACTACCCACAGCAGGGCTAATTCACTGGGGTCCTTTGTCCAATGTTTACTGACTTCCTTTTTAAGCTCGTTGCTTGTGGCTCTGATGCAAGGCATTTATGGTGATGGTTGACAATGGTGATTATCATAGTGATGTTACTAGACTGTGAGTCCCTTCTAGTCAGCACTCAGATGAATCGCCCGTCAGTCCCAGGACCCCAGGGCCTCCCCTGGATGTGAAATTGTATCTAGGAGGGAATTATGTCTGGTCAGCCATCCCACAACTGGCCAACTTCATTCTGTATAAGAATCCCCTGAAGATTAAGAGTAAGCCACCATCATTACAACGGCACTGGTCTAAATGGCCCCTCTGACAGACTTGATAATGAACACACAGACCTAACCCATACCAGTCACTGCTTTCTGCGTAAGCCTGTCTCTTGATATTGATTCATGCAGGAGGGTAGAAAGAGGCTTGGTTTTTAAGGCAGGTTCCTCTAGACCAGACCTGCACTGCTTTACTGCCTTGTTTGCTGGAATGTTTCAGACTGGCCTGGAGGTTACAGAGTGTTGCCAATGCAGGACAAGGTAGAATGCTCCAGTCTCTTCAACAGCTTCTCGTTTCCCTAGGGAGGCCAGTGCTGTTATCTGTGCTGAAAGTGCTGTGAGAAGAGGGCGAGTTGCAGACAGACGATGGTTTTGACTATTTTTACCTTTTGTTGGCTCAGAAATTATTGGCAAAGAGTGAAAATTCATTATGAGTGGTGAAGCTATGTAATAGGTGCAATGCTCTATCATTGTAGGTTGATCAGGGACTCCTACCTAGAGATTGCCCTATTATATCTACACATGAGGAAGGCAAAGAACAAACTTTCCGCAGCACCATCAACACCAAAGGTAAAGAACTTTTCTTGAAAAATTTCGGTTCGTTATCCTTTCAGCTTGCTATTTTGGTAACACTGTATTACTGAAATAATGAGACTGATTTTTCTGTGTGACTGAGAAATTAATTCATTAATTTTTAGTCATCCCCATGTTTAGATGATCTCTCTCAATATTTTATGTAAAACTCTGGAAGTTGGTTTCCTTCACACATTTTTTTTTTTTTTTTTAAGATTTTATTTCATTATTTTTAGAAAGAGGGGAAGGGAGAGAGGCTGAGAGGCAGAGACACATCAATGTATGGTTGCCTTTCACCTGCCTCCAGCCACAGACCTGACTGGAGACCTGGTTTGCAACCTGGTTATGTGCCCTGGCTGGGGATCCTTCACACATTTTTGTCTGTCAAAATGTTACCCATGGCCCTGACTGTGGCTCAGTGCGCAGGCCTGCAAACCCAAAAGTCACCGATTCAGTTCCCAGTCAAGACGTATAACCAGGTTGCAAGCCAGTCTCCAGCCAGGTCTGTAGCTGGAGGCAGGTGAAAGGCTACTACACATTGATGTCTCTCTCCCTCTCTGATTCCCTCCACCTCTCTCTAAAAATAATAAATAAAATTTAAAAAATTAGTTAAAAAAATAAAAAATACATAAAATGTTACCCATGTAAATACTTTAAGTCATTATTATTGATGGGTAAATTGCAGGAAATGAAATATTGCTTAAGCAGACTGGCAGATTTTCATTACTGATGTGGCCAACAAATAGATTACCTTGTGATGGAATCATTCATTCATTCATTGCTTACCTGTGAGCACCCAATTTGCCCCAGGCATTATTGTGGGGAGTGTCTAAGCAGCATCCAAGCCAGACCCTGTCCTTGTTCTCACAGACCCTCCAAAAGAGCTTTTCAGAGAATTTTGGTATCAAATCTCTAATTTTGGGGACAGCATAAGCATGATTCAAAAGCATTAGTCAAGTAAGCTTTCAGTCAGTTTATATGGTAGCTGCCCTTGGTGGATGGCAGCTATTTTTTTTTTTTTTCCTATTAAAAAATCTATGATTACATAGAGAAGTTACTGCTTATACTGTAATAAACATGTTAACTTCCAATAAGAGAAGACAAACATTTTTGTTTTCATAGGCAGTGGCAATACAAATGAATAGGATGGTAGAATAATAATATATTACCTTTTTGGCCTTTACTACAGAAGTATTTATAATTAAGAGCTTGAATAAGTTAGGATTTGAATAAATAGTGTAATTCCATACAATATGGTCATTTTTTTCTGTATATCTTGACACAGCATAAATATTTTAGAAATTCATACAATTACTAGAAACAGAGAAAGCAGCCAAAATAAACAAAAAATTCATGCAAGCACGTTCAGACCATAGAAATATGACATTTGAAACTTATCTAACTATAGATGTTTGTCAACCCTTAAAAGAAAGCATTATAGTTTCACTTTTATAGAATCTATATGTCCGAGTGACCATAGCACTGGTTTTGATTGGGATCTGAGCTTCCTGGCATGCTATGGTATGATTGGAGCCTTTCTCAGCTTAGTTTTTTCATCCGGCAAAATGGTACCCTGATACTTACCTCTTAGACGGGCGAAAACAGTGTAGTGGGTTTGGCAGGTTGTAGATGCTCAAAAGAACTGTTTTCATCACTATGTAATTTTAGTTAAACATCTACATTCTAAGGTGCTTTGTAGTTAGTAGATGTTCAATAATTATTTGTTAGCGAAGTCTAGTTGACTTTCTTGAATATCCATTTAGTTATTCATTCATTAACCAAACACTAATTGCGTACTTAATGTATGCCAGACATGTTGCTCTCTTTTCCAGTTTAGCAAGGAATAGAAATAATTGTATCACAAGTAATGAAGACTATAATCAAGGTATGTCAAGGTAGGGAAGTTTAACAAAGAAGAGATAATTGTATCACAATGTAATGAGGACTATAATCAAGGAATGCCAAGGTAGGGAAGTGGAGCAAAAGTAGGGACTAATTTTGCTGTAGGGGAATACCGGAGAAAACTTCACAAGGAAATGAATTTTTGAAGGACAAGCATAGTTTCCTAAGTAGTTAACTGGGAGGAAAATAGTCAAAAGAGAGAAAGAGAGATCTGTTAAGCACACATTTAAAACATAGATTTATTGTGGGCTAATTTACATCCATACAATTAACCTATTTTAAAAGAGCAGTTCACAGATATTTAATAACTTTACAGAATTGGACAACCATTCCCACCATCCAGTTTTAGAACATTTTCATTTGTTCCCTAGTGCCCGTTTGCAGTCATTCCCATTTTCACTTTAGCCCCAGGTAACCACCAATCCGTTTTCTGTCTCTATGCATTTCGCTTTTCTGGATATGGAATCAGGTTATATGTAGTCTTTTTTTGCCTCCTTTTTTCAGTTGGCATTATGTTCTTGAGGTTCACCCATGTTGTAGCTTGTAACAGTAGTTTATTCTTTTTAAATTGCTGAATAGAATCCCCTTACATGGATGTACCATATTTTCTTTATCCATTTAACAGCTGATGGACAAATAAATTGTTTTCACTTTTTTGCTATTATCATTAATTCTTCTTTGAACATTCATATACAAGATTTTATGTGGACATACATTTTTAATTCTCTTGGATATATAGCTAAGAATGGAATTTCTGGGTCATATGTCAACTTATGTTTAGTATTCTGATGATCTGTCAGATTGTTTTCCGCAGTGTCTCTGCCGTTCTGTACTCCTGCCAGCTATGTATGAGGATTCCTTGCTAACAGTTATTACCTATCTTTGTGCTTGTAGCCATCCTAGTGGGTATAGAGTGATACTTCCTTGTGGTTTTGATTTGCATTTCCCTGATGACTAATGATTGACACCTTTTCATATTCTTATTGGCCATTTGTATATCTTTTGGGGGGAAATATCGATTTAGATCCTTTGACCATAACCTAAATTGAGTTATTTCTCTTTTTTATTGTTGAGCTATGAGTTTTTTATTTTCTTTCTTTATTTTTACCTATCCCTCACTTTGTTCCTCTTTGGAAACTATCAGCTTCTCTATAGCTATGGGTCGTTTTTTTTTTTTTTTTTTTTTTTTTTAAGATTTTATTTATTGTTTTTAGAGAGAGGGGAAGGGAGAGAGGCAGAGAGGAAGAGAGACATTAATGTATGGTTGCCTTTCACCTGCCTCCAGCTACAGACCTGGCTGGTGACCTGGCTTGCAACCTGGTTATGTGCCCAGGCTGGTAATCTAACCAGCAACCCTTTGGGTTCACAGGCCTATCCACTTTGCCACCAGCTAGGACCTTGGTTTGTTTTATTTATTCATTTATTGTTTTAGATTTTATAAAAAGTGAAATCATATGGTATTTGTCTTTCTCGGATTTATTTCACTTAGCATAATATCCTTTATGGCCATTCATGTGTTCACAAATGACAAGATTGCATTTCTTTTGCATTGTTGAGTAATATTAATATATTAGTATATACGTACAATGAAATATTACTCAGCAAGAAGAAGGAGTTATACATTTTTAATGTATATTCTAGATACAAGCCCCTTATCAAGTATATGATTTACAGATATTTTCTCCAGTTGGTGGATTATCTTTTCATGTTGTTATGGTGTCATTGTTGTTGTTGTTGTTTTTAAGATTTTATTCATTATTTTTAGAAAGAAGGGCAAGGAGGGAGGAAGAAAGGGAGAGAAACATCAATATGTGGTTGCCTTTCACCTGCCTCCAGCTATGGACCTGGCTGGAGACCTGGCTTGCAACCTGGTTATGTGCCCTGGCTGGGAATCGAACCAGCAACCTTTGGGTTTGCAGGCTGGTGCCTATCCCCTGAGCCACCAGCCGAGGCTGTTATGGTGTTTTTAGAAACAAACAAGTTTTTACCTTAATGATGTCCAATTTATCATTTTTCTTTTATATTGTGCTTTTGGTGGCATATCTGTTTGCCTAACACGAGCTGTTGAAGATTTTAACCTCTGTTTTCTTTTAGAATTTTTATAGCATTAGCTTCAGTTTCTCTGTGCTCTATTTTGAATAAATATTTTGTAAGATATAAGATAAGCATTTAAATGAATATTTTTGCACATAGATCCAATTGTCCCAGCACCAGTTGTTGAAAAGACTATCCTTGCTTCATTGAATTACCTTGGCACCTTTGTCAAAATCAATTTATTATAAAAGTGAAGGTACATAAGTGTAGACTGTCCATACTATTCCACTGATCTATAAGTCTGCCTTTCCATAAGTATCCACTGTCTTGGTTACTGTAACTTTTAGTAAGTTTTCAAACTGGAAAGTACATATCCTCCAAATATGTTCTTCCTTTTAAAAATTGTTTTGTCTATTTTGAGTCTGTTGTATTTTCATATACATTTTAGGATCTACTTGTAAATTTCTGCAAAAAACCTAAGTATTTTGGTAGGGACTATGTTGAATTTACAGATTAATTGCCATTTAACAATATTCAATCTTTCAATTCATAATATGAACTGTCTACTTATTTAGATATTACATAATTTCAACAATCTTTTTCACTTTTCAGGGTATAAATCTTGCACATTTTTTATGACATTTATTTTTATTATGAATGGAATTTTTTTCTTCCTCTCATTTTCAAATTGTTCATTGCTGGCTCTATGTATATTGAGCTATGTATCCTGTGCCTTGGCTAAACACATTTATTAATTCTAGGTGTGTGTGTGTATGTGTGTGTGTGTGTCTATGTATGTGCGTGCATATGCACATCTTGGAATTTTCTCTGTATAGGACTATATCTTCTGAGAACAAAGACACTTTACTTCCTTACTTTCAATCTAGATCCATTTTTTTCCCTTTTCCTTGCTTGTTTGCATGGGCTAGAATCTCCTGTGCAATGTTGAGGACCTCCCCCATCAAAAAGTGCCCACCGTATTATTTTTCTAGTCCCAATTTTTATATTCTGAACTCAAGTTTAACCTCTTCAATAAAGCTTTCCTCTCAACTCAAAATGAGGTTTTCTTTTTTAAATGTGTCAGTAATTATACATTATAATAATTTAATGTTATTCTGTGTTCTTCATTGAATGCCTGTGAGAATTTAGGTAGGTGAAATTTTCAAGCTTATATAGCTAGTAAGCTGACAAGGAAACCCACCACCTAACTAGTTTCATTAAAGCTAATGACTAGAGTCCTCGTTTCCTGGGACAGGACCTTATCGCTTAGCTTCCTCATAGGCAGATCCCTGCAGGTACCATCTACCTCCAAACTTAGCTTCTGGCTTGCGGCAGGCCCTGTTTGTGTATCGTATTTCCTGCTCTGGCATCTTTGCCTTCCCTTTTCCTTCAGAGTCATGCAGTCAGCAGTAACGAAGGATATTTTTTGTTACCGTTTGTTTTATTCTGCCGCTTTGTTGAAGATTAGAGAATTCTCCAAAATATGAGTATTACAAAATTACAACCAAGCAGTCTAACTAACTGGTTTTGACCAGTTAAGTCTTAAAAATGGATTACTAATGCTTATCTCTAAAAATGTACAATAGATTTTATGTTGCTGGTGTAGTTCCTTTCTTTCGGTTTATTTACGTAACATTGATTTTCTTAGGTTTAAAAACTGAAAACACATGCACACACTCATGGTAAAACTTTTTTTCATTCATTGTTACTTTGTTATTCTCTGGAACTTTATGATAACATCATCCCTGTAATAGTTTCCTACTTAGATGATAACAAATACCTATCAAAAAATCTTTCAGTAATATTCTTATTTCTGACGTCATTAAAAACTACATATTTAAATTATAGATCTATTAAAATGGTATATATTTTTAAGTAAATAGTTTATTTAAAATGCCACTTATGTTCATTTTATTATTCATATAATGTAAGCTTATTATAGAAAATTAGGGGAAAGTGGGAAAAAATAATTCAATCACCCTTAAAACCTTGGATAACACTTAATTTTCTCTGTACATTTAGGGAATATATGTGTGCATATCTTTTTAAAAATGGGATCATGTTTTGCATCCTATCTTTTCTATTTTGACATCTTTTCATATACATTTCCTATTCTTAATGGCTACCTAGTATTCTACTAAATTGTCATCTTCAAAAGAGGAGACAATTTATCATGAACCTTTATGATATCTTTATATATCTTTATCATAAAACATTTGCCATGTGTTTTAGGCTCCTACCAGAAGGCATAGTTCTATTAAAGAACCAACAGTAAGTAGATATGAAATGTGCACTTCACTGGCTTGGATCTCGATAAGAGCTGCTGCTCAGGTTGGTGTGGTTTTGATTTAATCTTTTTATCGTAATATCTGTATTCTTCACCCTCCAGCTGTTAAGACAACAAACACAATGTATTTGTATTAGAGAAGGGAAAATTTCACATCCTTTGGGATTTGTGTCAATGATGTTTGTTGGGGGATGATTAAAAATGTTTTTTTATATATAGGATGTTTTTAATATCTACTAGTCAGACCTTGCTTTGTTTGTTTCAATTTTTCTTTAATAAAAGTATTGGCAGATACACATGCACGTGTTTGACATTTTGGCAAATATCTGTCATAACTAGTTGGGGGAGCCTATGTAAAGTGATTTATACATTAATTAAGTTGTCGGCACTCTCATTTCTCTGACTATATGACATACTACCCATGTTAGGGATAACACTATTTTTGAGGTTGTCTTTATTTTTTCTTGCAGTGTCCATTGAATGTTATTTTATGAATTTTCTTTTTCACATTGTTAATGGGTAATCTATGAATTGGAAAGTTTACATGTATGAATTCTAATTATGCATTCATTTAAGGTGAGTCAAGCGGTGCTGGCAATTAACCTACTTATTGGAAAGAAAAATGCTAGAACTGATGAAGTTAGTCAAGCGGCATTACCTAATATTCCAGAATTTGCTACTGTGGATCTTTTGTCCTCATACACCGAGTATTTGCTTGGTATGTTTGAATGGGCAGTTGTTTTACAAGAACTTGATATATGTATGTCAAGTGTGATCAAATTTCAAAGGTTTGATTGTAGATCTGTTGGATTTGAGCTAGTGGAGGGCCATGTTTGGGGAGATCCTGGGGTAGGGGTCTTAGGGACCCCCAAAACAAAGGATTTCAACCTTTGAATGGGGAGAGTTGCAAACCTTTGGACCATAACATGAAGGAAGGTGTAGCAAATGAAGCCTCTACTCTAGATGCAACCACCAGAATCACACAGCCTCTGTCATAATTTAAACCAGCGAAAGAAATGCCTTGAATCCTTGCACCACTTAGCATGGTTCCAACTTCATGTGCTACACCATGCTTTAACTTTCTGATGCCAGGTCCCATCCATGGCCCCAGCTGCAGCAAACCTGGGAAACACAGTTTTTATCTTCCTAACTTCTTCAATATAGGAAAGTACGTTTGGAAACTAATATGAATGTTGATTGAACTAATTTTTAAAAAAGATTTTATTTATTATTTTTCAGAGAAAGGGAAAGGGAGAGAGGAAGAGAGGGAGAAAAGCATCAATGTATGGTTACCTTTCACCTGCCTCCAGCTATGAACCTGGTTGGAGACACAGCTTGCAACCTGGTTATGTGCCCTGGCTGGGGAATCGGATCAGCGACCCTTGGGTTTACAGGCTGGCACCTTATCCACTGTGCCACCAGCCAGGGCTGGTTTTTCTTTTTTCTTTTTTTTTTTTTTAAGGTTTTATTTATTATTTTTCAGAGAGAGGGGAAGGGAGAGAGGCAGAGAAGGAGGGAGACATCAACATATGGTTGCCTTTCATCTGCCTCCAGCTATGGACCTGTCTGGAGACCTGGTTTGCAACCTGGTTATGTGCCCTGGCTGGTAATCGAACCAGCAATCTTTGGGTTTGCAGGCTGGTGCCTTATCCACTGTGCCACCAGTCAGGGTGTGATTGAACTAATTTTGTATACTCAATAGTACATTGATATATTTTCCCCTTAAAATACTTTGTGTATAGTATATCTATACACAAAGTTATGTTCCTTGTTGTCTTTAAAACTTAATATAAGTATTTCTATTGGCAATTGTTTTAAATCAATATATAACTTCTTTTGTATTGTTGTATAATATTCCTTTATAGAGATGCACCACAATTGACTCACCTTCATTTGATATTTAGGTTGTTTTTACTCTTTTAACATTTTTACTCTTTTAACTCTGCCATAGGTTTATATATATATATATGTATATATATATATATATACATGTTGTACATAGGTGAGTACATTTATTGGGTCAGTTCCCTTAAGGGAAATTTCTGGGCCAAAAGATAGATTCACTTGTAATATCGATAAATTTTCCAAATGCCTTCCATAAAGGTTATGCCAACTTGTACCCCTAGCAACAGTTAATGAAAGCTCTATTTTTTCCTACACCCTTATTGACATAGGTACATTAAAAAATTTTTGTCAATATGGCAAGGGAGAGAGCTTTCATTGTATTGTTCATGTCTCACTAGGACTAAGGTTGACAAATCTTTTGTGTGAACTTCTTTGCATTTCATTTTTTCTTGCCTTTTCTTTAAGTATGTGTATAAACCCTTTATTATGCAAATTAAACTTTACCTATGATATTATTTGCAATTATATTTTTCTAATTTATCAGTAGTTTTTAACCTTTTTTAAATAAATGTTGGTTCAGTCCCATGAAGAAACTTTTTTCTTCTCTACAGTATAAATTACCAATCTTTTACTTGATAACTTCTGAATTTGTGTCATAATTGGAAAAATATTCCAAAATTCTAAGAAAAGATATTCTTTAGGAATTCATGGAAAAATATGGAGTAAATTAGAATATTACTTGATTTTGAGAAATTGCAACAAGTAATAACAGCCAAGTTGATTTTTGTGCTGAGAGCTCTATTCTTTGTAGATCACAAGGTTGTGATGTTTACCTTTAGCAAAGGAAATATAGTCCCATTGCAGCGAATGGTATTTGTACAATCATAACTTCAGCATTATTTATTAGTTTTCAATAAATAACAGATAGGGTCTAATGTGGGTACAGAACAGAAAGTAAATGTTACTGACTCTGAAAATGGAAAGCCTGGCAAGTGAGAGGAAGTGAAGAGGTACAGATTCCATTAGGTTACAAAGTAAGACATTAACAGATACTGTCTGTATTTGGTAGACCTAGAAAGAAAGCTTCTAAGACATTAGTGATAGACATATAAAAATAACAGGGGAACTAAAAATATTGTGCATATAAAAATTCAAAGAAAAGAGGAGTGGTTATGGGAGCTAATATTCACTATCACAGAAGAAAGTCAATCAATATATTTTCTAAAACTAATGGTCCAGGAAAGTGCTATAAGGGAATTATTTTAAGATCCAGAACTAACCACTGAAAGAAATAAAGTAGATATGATTAAAAATTATTTCCTCTGGAGATAGGAATTTTTATTTTTGATCATGTAAATTATAACTTTGATAAAAATAAATAGGGTATTAAAAGATTCATCATGTCAAATTGGATTATTTCCAGAAGTGCAACTGTGTAACTCAACATTAGAAAATCTATTAATCTAAACCACTACATTAACAGATGAAAAGAGAATAATCAACTCAATAAGCACAGAAAACTTTTGATAAAATGTAATAACCATTCATGATTTTAATACTATGAATTAAAGATTTTCTTAATTTGTAAAAGTTAAAATAGGAAAAAAATTACTGGACTTTACATACTCAGTAATCAAACACTAGTCTCTTTAAAGGCAGATGTAAGATTGCTAAGACCACTTGTATTGAAAATTGTCCTGAAATTTCTACCCTGCATAGTATTAAACAAAAGAAATAAAAACTAAGGGGTACAAGTAATGGGAAAGGAGTAATCTTATTAGCACTAGATTATTCATATGGCTAATTCCCAAAAAACTATAGACAATAAAAACATTTAGCAAGATTATGGCATGTAAAATTTTATTTCTATATACTTTTAACATATAGTGCATTTTTATAAGCTATCATTTATAATATTACAAGAATTTCTAATATAACCTAGGGTTTAGGCCAACAAAAGTTATGAAACAAAAACTTTTTTATTGAAAGATATAAAAAAAATACCATGTTTATTCTCAGGAAACTCAATATTATTGCAAGATGCCAAGTCTTCTCAAGTAGTATGTAAGCATTCTAGTTTAATTCTAGTAGTGTCTTTCCTGAGGGAAGTGTAATGATATTTGCTTTTAATTTGTATTTCTCTTGTTTTTCAGTGATACTAAAAATTTAGCCATTTGGATTTTCTTTTCTATGAGTTCACTGTTGAAATTATTATTATGCCCACTTTTCTATTGGACTATTTGACTTTTTCTTATTGATTGATGCAATCAATATATACAGTATACATATGTGTGTATATATATATATATATATATATATACACACATATATATATGTATTAGAGAAGAACAATTCATACATGTTTTAAATATCTTTAAGTTTATGGTTTATCTTTTAACTTTGTGTTTTTTGCCTTTTGTGGTACAAAAAATTTAATCAAATGTAGTCTCATGTGCCAGTCTCAGTCTATCCTTTGTGAGTTGGGCTTTTTTTTTTATATTGTTATTTTTCAAGAAAAGCATCATTTTCTTAACTTTCAGATAATTACCAAGTTGCCTTCCAGACTAGATATACATTTTTTCATGAAGGTGATGACATACATGAAAACACGGATGCTAGAAAAAAGACTCCAACTAAAGTGGATATTACATGGATTCTTCTACTGCGCTACTACATTCATCTGCAAAGGATTAATAACATGAGCAAGCTACTAGGTAGGTTTTTGATGTATGAAGAAAGAACATATTTCTTTCTGATTTCTGTTTTAGGTTACGTTTCTTATTTAGAATTAGGAAACACTTTCGATATCTTTTGCAGTGAATTCTCATCAGAAGATGAAAATTTCAGGCATTCTTAACCTGAGACCCGCAGACCATTCACTGCAATTATATTTCAATGTAATTGATTTCCTTTGACACTCTACATGTTGTATTTCATGCACTTAAAAATGTTATTGACTGCCAAATTGACCCATAGCTTGAAACAGTTAAAAACCAGAGTTCATGATGTGGAAAGCTTATAAAATGAACAAGCTGAAATGTTGGCTTTAAGGAGAGGAGAGGCTTACGGTACCTAGCATGTAAAAGAGAAGAAATGCATGACTTGAGATATTTAACTCCATTGAGTTGTTTTGTTTTGTAAAGTTTTTAATTTTATTATTGATGTATCTAAAGAATATCCAGAAAAACTGGTATAAGCTACAGCAGTCCCTTGTGTAGTTTCATGATGATATATATTATTGTGTTTAATCAGTGCCCATGAAATTGGTGATTCAGCATGGCTCATCAGTGCAACTGTTGGAAAAGGCGTTTGACCCGTGTCAGGGCCCGGTGGTGGGGAAGCCAGCAGGGCTCATAAGCTGAGTCCCAGAGTGGCTCAGCACAGTAATAAAGAATTTGCTAACTCCCCACACTGGCAGGCACTCAGAAAGGCATCAGGGGTAAAGGTGCATCATGATGGGTACAGGACAATGGAAATTCAGTGGGGAAAGAAGTAGACATGAGCCAGACGCTACTCCGTATCAGCTCAGCTCACCTCTGAATTCTCCTGCTGGCCCTTCCCATGTCACATGCCCACATTTTACTGCTTTTCTGCTCTGGGCTTTCTCTTAAGTTACTAAGGCTTACCCAAAGACAGGACAGCCTAGAAGTGGCAGAATGCCTCACCTCCAGGAGCATCCTTCAACTAATGAGGAAGGAAACTGGGAGATTAGCCTTCCAGGTTCCCCATCTCTTGCTGGGATAACACATGTTGTTTCCTCTGAAGGCCCCCACAGGACTGAGTCCTCATTGTTCATGGTTGTAGCCCAGTCATGAACTCACTGTCATTGGCTCTTGTCCTTCCCCTGTCTCACTTTGCCTGTTCTCTCACTTGTGCTGTCTGGATCACTTTTCAGAGAAGTTATCTGCACCTAAATCATTGTTTTACCCTTCCTCAGGGGGTGGGGGTGCCTCAAAGAAGGCAACTAGATAAAATATTTTACCTTATTAGGAGTTGGGTCCTGAATTAACATACGCACGTGATTCTGAGATTTCCTTTCCTTTCTGGGGCAAGAAGTAGCTCCATTTGTGTATAAGCCCTAACAGTGGAGGAAAGTCATTGGCAGCTGACTGGAGATGTACAATATTGTGGTTAGTGAGTAAACACTGATACTACTGAGACCATTCTCTTATTTAATATGACTCTAATCAAGGTGTTTTTTTCTTCCTTAAGCATCTCCAAAGCCAGGTTCTGGAATTTCTTTGCCAGATGATACACTTCTCACGTCCCTTTTCAACTCTGGGTTGATTTTGCGCCAAAAAGAAATGCATGATTTCCTTAAAAATTTTTTACAACTGTATTCTTCTTCTTGTATTGATGAATTTCCAAAAGAACTATTCCAAGGACTGGAAAATCTACCTATTTTAGAAAGTGTCTTTGACTCATCAGCCAAGGTAATGTTTTAAAACATTATAGATTGTTACAAAACTTCTGTAAGTCATTCTTGTATCTCTGAAGGCAGCACATGAACCTCAGTGCGAGCACAAAGATTTCTAGTTTCTGTCAGTGTCCACAGGGAGGCTCATCACTGATGTACCATCCAGAGAAGCCAACCGAGCTTCCTGATTTTCAGGAAAGTGCACATTTCAAGTGCTTTGTTTTGTGGCTTTCATAAATCTTCAGAAGTTTCTATATTCCTTAATATAACATCTCTCAGGAAGTCATTTGGGCAAGAAGTTATGCAAATTTCAATATAAAAAATGTAAAAAAAATTAGACTGAGAGTTTGTAAATTTATGCCCAATTTCATTTTAAATATATAATAAAAATCATTCATTATATGTATATTTTATTATCATGAATATGAATGAATAGGGTAAAAATTTTAAATAAACTGAAAGTTTGAAGGTTTTTATTCCAAGTGTTATTAAATTGGGCGGACTTTCCCTTAATATGTAACATGGAAATTTCTTTTATTTTACCTGTTGAGGAGAAATAAAATGAGAAGTAAGCTTCTGGGGTCTTGAATAATAGTAATGTTTCAATAAACTACCAAAATGGATGAGTTGGGAGACATTGGAAGGTAAAGGGTTTTACCCAGAAAGAAATGTATGTTTGTAATTTGGCACATTCAACAAACATATGTTGAATACTAACAATATGCCAGACACTCTTAGTTGGTAGAAAAAGAGGGCATCGATAGGCCTAGTCCTTGTACATAGTTTGGTGTTGTAGTAGAGACACATTGGTAGAGTTAGAACAGAAGACAATTACAGAACCCCAGAGATGCTTTTAAAGAGACAATGGCAGGGTTAGGAGCTGATAGAACATAGAAATTTAAATCTGTTGTTTTTCAATAGCAGATAGGGCTGATTGATAAAGGATAGTTGAAAGGGAGTTATCCAAGAGAAAGGTAAAGTAATGAAACTTATCTTAAGAATGGGAAGGGAAGGATGGATGTAGAAGGTATTGCTTAAGTTAAAACAACAACTTAGTGTCCCTTGGGAGATGGAAAGTGAAGAAGAGGAAATGGTTGAAGAGTGTCCCACCATTTGGAATCTCTGTCTGTGATCGTCAGAGCATGGTAACACCATTAGCAGATACAGCAGAGGCAGGAGGTGAGAACCTCCGTGTATATAATGCTCTGTAGTCAGAGTCTAAGATTCTAGTAGAAAACTCAAGAGAACATTGTGTATTATACATTTCCAATAGCTATTTGTGAACTGGATAAATCAAGTCATTCACATAGACTTCTTTCAAAACGGAAAAAAATCACTCATTTATTGTGAATTATTCTGACATTGGACTTCTCCACAGGGTACTTTAATTTTTACAATTATAGACTTGCCCATGTGAGACCTCTCCATGTTTCTCTTGTCAGCTATCTCAGAGAAGTGACCTGAAAAAATGACTTGTTCCAAGTTGGGAACCTTTGCTCATCTTGTCCTACTAGAAAATAGTAACCATATGTTTTGGGTAGATAATGTTTTTAATTATTGTTTTGAACAAGAGAGTGGGGTGACTGTTAAATTCATTTTTAAGTGGCTGTTAATAAATTTTAATTTTTAAAAAGTGTTGGAAAGACCACAGGCATACTGAAGGATTCAGTTGAAGAAGTGATTTCCAATTGTGGTATGGAGTTGCTCCCAGGGCAGTATATTGGAATCCATGTAGGAGGATATTTCAAATTATTTCCTAGATATTGGGATATTGGCAGCATCATCTTTTTTGCCCAGATTCTAGATCATTTGAGAAATAAGAGGGTAAGACAGGCTGGGATTAAAAAATGCTCATCTCAATGAATCATAAAGTTGGTATTTTAGGATATGGTTTAGATTTTTTTGGAAAATGGTTTTCCTAGTAGTGAATAGCAAAGTAGACAGATTTACCCATCCAGTCACATTTTTTCCCCCTTTTGGTCATTACAGGCTTCCTTAAAATCTGTAGGGACAAAGGCCTCCTTAAAATATGTTCCATGAAAGAGCATAGAATGTTCACTCCCTGCAAATAGTTCACTCCTAAGACATAAGCGCAGAACCATACGTATCCCAAATTCTTTCCCCCAGATTCACCAATCAAGTAACTCTCTCCCAGGGAGAAGAGTGAGAAAGGCCAGGAATATGACGTTACTATCTAGCCCTCCCTGGGGAAGGAAACAGGAGATAACGGGATGAAGTCCTTTCCTTCCAACACCACATTCATGCCTCCTGGGAGCAGAGGCTGATTCTGAGGGTGCCTGCTTTGGGTCCCGGACGCCTCAGCTGTGTTGGCGTAGGGGGTGGAGACCAGAAAGTGGCAGAACTGTAGTTCAAATGGATGCGTTTGCACGACAGCATTCTAGGAGTTTGGAAACTAGTATTTGTGATTTCATAACTGTTCAGAAAGGAGCTCTGCTTGAGTATTTGAGTGGGAAGGGCAGCCTGTCACCACCCCCTTCCTAAGGCTAATGCTCCAAACGTACCACCTTGAATATATTGTAAATATATGTGACATTTCTAGGGAGAGCAATGTTACCAAGGAGTTGTTTCAGCTTGTTTGCTCTTTTTAAAAATATATATAATTAGTGTAACTCTCTCCCAGGATAATCAGCTCTGGAGACTGCCATTCCGTGCTGACAGGTGCAAACCACTCAATCATGTGTTCGTTTCACTGAGGTAGACAGCTAACAAGCAGAAAGCCTTTTGGGTGTTGTTTTTTTTTTTTTAAATAAACTCCAAGCTTGGCTGATTTTTATAATAACATTTTTGAGTCTTTAATCACTCGGAAGGCAATTTCAATCAGACTCCTTCCATAATTTAATACTTAAACCTGCTTTGCCGCTGCAAAGGAGAGCCCGTCCAGAATGATCATTGCCGTGTGTCACGCTATTTAGCTTTGTGAGTCAGCATGTTGTCGGGTTTGCTGAAGCGTTGTGATGGACAAAGGTGTGGAGAGAAAATAAGGTTAAAATTGCTCCACAAAAAAGCATATGATTAAAGTTGTGAACAATGCTGAGGTATCCATGTATCTGTGGAAGGTCAAGTATTTGACTAGCGCAAAATGATTTGTTGTTTATGGAACTGTGACAGATCTGTAGTTTCATTCCTTTCAAAGAATAAATCAAAGAATAAATCAAACATATCATAGTGCTCAGTGTATAGCATATCCCATCAATTAACAAATGTAATCAATCCTATTAGCAACTAGATATTGTTTTTTTTAAGATAATGGAAAATTAAATGCATATTTTGCTATTAATTTCTGTTAACAATTCATCATTACTAGACCATCATGCTAATAAACACTGTATAGATTGGAGGGAAAGATATTTGTTTGTTGTTTTTCTCCATGTAGCTAGTTATAAAATATAAATTGTTTGCTAAAATAATTGTCTGATCCATGAAAGATACTCAGATATGAAAAAAACATGAGAAATTATTCTTGTGAATCAATTGTCTACCTGATTTTTTTTTTTAAAGATTTTATTTCTTTATTTTTAGAAAGAGGGGAAGGGAGAGAGGCAGAAAGGGAGAGAGACATCAATGTATGGTTGCTTTTCACCTGCCTCCTGCCACAGACCTGGCTGGAGACCTGGTTTGCAACCTGCTGGGGAATCGAACCTGCGACCTTTGGGTTCGCAGGCCGGAGCCTTATCCACTGTGCTACCAGCCAGGGCTCTACCTGATTTTTTGATGAACTGCCCAACACAGAATTAATTAAGGACTTTAAAATGGTTATTTAATCCTGATAATTTTCCGTATTGTGCATTTTGATTATGTTTTTAGTACCATAGTGCTAATAACTGAGGATTTGGCTTATCCTATTTTTTTATGATATCCGGAATCCTCATTTTGGACAGTTTGGAAAAGTTTTTATCTTTAATATAATGTTTCAGTCAAGACATCTTTTTTCTTTTTATCAGTAGACACCCTGAAAGGTCAATGTCTATATTTTTCTTTTTATTTTATTTTGAAGACTTACATTGACAGCCTTATATTATATCTTGAATAGGCTCAGAAATAATGGGCAGTACAAAGCTTTAGAGAAAAATGAGGCATCTCCTTCTGGCCACTGACATGCTCCCCTTACTCACAAAATCCTGAGATATTTCAGATGTCAAGAGTTTAGTAGAGCTGCTTCCTAGCCACTCTGCTATAATCTTAGGAATAACAAGAAGTTAATTTTGAAAAGAGTTCATACTCCAATGAAGAACATCCTTTTTAGGCTTGATATATTATGTTATCACTCTTATTATCCATTTGGCTACACTTATTTTGTTGATATCAATCAACTTTAAAAAGTAAGTACATAATTGTGAAATTGCCAGTTGCAGTCTGCACATTTATGATTCTTGAAAACTTTTGATTCAGACACAAAGTTCCATCAAAGGATCTGGGCCCAGATTTATCAAGATTGACCTTACAAATCAGCCCCATTCCCTTAAAAAGGGGATGAAAACAATGATTTTAATCTTTTAGAGTAAAAACTGTATCTTATTTTGCATATCGCATTGGAAAAATGATGTAAAAATAGATAATAAATTACAACCACACTCTCAGTAGATTCTCCAGAAGAAAGCAGATGTTCTTAGAATACATGAGACTGAAATGATAGCTATCATGGACATTTCCCCCTATGATCTTCAATCTGGGAGACTTGCCAAAGTGGAAGACATTTGTTGAGTCCTCTGGGTTTTGAAGCATATTTTTCTGTAGGAAAATCGTCTCTGTGGCAATAAGAGACACGTTTAAGGTCTATATTCATAAAACAAGCTGAAAAATTTTCCAGAGTTATCCATTGTAGCCCATATTGAATGTATATCAAATAAATGTTTTAAATATTGAATGAATTCATTACCAGAAATTAAACGGATGTTTTGGTCTGTTTTCTAGATACTTCCCGACAGTTCCCTACACTCCATTTTACCTTTAAAGCTTCCTGCCAGCATATCTTCTATAGAGCCTGTGCCATCAGATATGGCAACACAAGCTTCAAACAAAGAACTTTGCTTTCTATGGTACATCCCTCCCCTGGAAAGACCTCCAAAGGAACAAGAACCTATGGTATGAGATAGAATTACAAAGCTAAATCTTACATTTAGAGATAATGTTTAACTATATCATTATAACTTTAAGAGTAGAGAACATCCTCTTATATAGACAAAAAATATAGCAATACAGAATGTATATTGTCTAGTAGAATGAATCTGAAAAAAACCAAAACACAACAACAAAAAACAAAACAAAACAAAACTGGGTAAGTCTTCAAGCTGAGATAATTTTCTTTTTTCCTAATTTTAAAGGAAAACTTTTCCTGGTGTCACCATTACATATGATGTTTGACTGCTGTTTTTTTTCTTTTTTAATTTTTTGGTAGTTGTTTTCTTAATCACATTCAAGGAACTTTTTAGTCCACTGCCACTTTGCTAAGATTTTTATCAGGAATATTTCACTGTATCTATTAAGATGATTTTATTACCTTACTCTTTAAAAAAAAAAAAATGTTTATTTATTATCTCCAGAGGAGGAGGAAGTGAGAGAGGCTTGAAACTTGTTTTTGTTTCAAGATTTTTCTAGACTCATAAAATGAGTTGATAAATATAATGTTTTTCTCTCCTCTGGTAAAGTTTGTACTAACCTTTTCCCTCAAATATTTGGTAAGAACTTTTTTGTGTGGGAGAAAATATAAGACTAATGATCTAATTTTTAAGAGTTAGAGGTAGTTGTTAAGCACTAGTCTTTACTAATGTGCTGGTTCAGACATGGTAGCAGTTCTAATTGGGCCAATATGTGCTTTAAAGGTTCATAACTATCAAACCAAGTTTGAAATGTTTTGGCTATCACCCCTGTTTATAGAGCATTGGGGTTTTCTATTTCTTCTTGCATCAGTTTTGTTTAAGTTGTTTTTTCTAGGAATTTTCTCATTTTATTTAAAATCTTTCTCATTTTATAAGATGATGTATTTATATTAAGTGCCCCCTTTCATTTCTTATATTGGTTATTTGTGTATTTTTTTCTTGACCATTGTCACCAGAGGTTTCTTATTAGTTTTATTTAATTAATTAATATATCCTTACACTTTTTTTCCTAATTGCTAACTTTAGGTAGCTAGTTAGCTCAATATAAATTTCCTTCTTTCCTAATGTGTGTGTATATATATATATATATATATATATATATTTTAATTTTATTGTTGTTGTATTACATCCATCCTCTTTTTGCTCCCCTCTAATGTATATATTTTAAGGTCATAATTTTCTCTCTAAATATTGCTTTGGTTTTATCCCATATGTTGCTTTTTTTTATAGAATTATCATCATCATTTAGTTAAAAATAGTTTTTAAATTTCTATTATGATTTCTTTTCTGACTTATGAACCATCTCAACATATATTTCTTAAATTCCAAACTACATAGAGTTTTTCTAGTTATTATTTATATTTATTCCTAGATTGTGTTGCTCTGTGGTAATAAAACTGCTCTGTATGATTAATATTTGTTGAAACTTGCCTTTTCTCCAGAAATGGCTTTGCTGTATAAATACTCCATTCCTCTTAAAATGAATATTCACTCCTCAGTTGTTGAGTCATTTGGTCATATTTATCTTATAGGTCAGTGGGATTAGTCTCATTTAAATAGTTTATATTATTGCTGATGGTTCTATTTTTGTTGCCTGTTTATTTTTAAATCTATTACTAAATGAAGCATGTTTAAATTCTCAACTGTGATTGTCATTGTCTACTTTTTGCTTGTAGTTCTGTCAAATTTGGCTCTACATAATTTGAGGCTGTATAATTAGGTACAGTCAGATTGATAGCTGTAGTCTCTTCTTGGTGAATTGAGAATTTCATCAGTGTGAAGTGTTTCATGACCTTTTTGTAATAATGGGTGTTTTTCCTCATAAAGTCTGTTTTGTTTGATGTTATCAGAGAAAAATGGTTTTCTTGTGGAGTTATTTTCAGTGTATCTTTTTTCAAACTTTAATTTCAATCCTTTTGTGTACTTGTATTTTAATTGTTTTTAAATAAAAGGTATGCATTGGCTATCTTTAAAGGTAGTCTGACAATACTGTATTTTGACTGAAGAATTTAATACATTCACATTTAATGTAAAAACTGAAGCATTTGGTTTTAAACCTACACTGTTATTTTATGTTTTTACTTGTCTCAGCTTTTCTGTTTTTCTTTTCTTGTTTCCTTTCTTTTGGATTATTTTTATCATTAATTTGTTTCTCTGAGTTTTGAAATTATTTACTCTTTTTCTGTTATTTTAGTGGTTACCTTCAGGACAGTGGACATACTTGTCATAGTCTAAAGTTAATAAGTATCTTTACTCCTCTAATGACTTATATAATAACATTATACATTTTACTTTTTGACCCAGAGTAATGTTATTTTAAAGCTGTTTTTTATATGAGTAGCTTTCCTATAGAGTTTGCTACGTACTCATTATATGCTTTGCTTTTTAAAATTTTTCTTATTGGCCCTGGCTGATGGCACAGTGGATAAGACACCAGCCTGTGAACCCAAAGGTTGCTGGTTCAATTCCCAGCCAGGGCACATAACCAGGTCTTCAGCTGGGTCTCCAGCCAGGTCTGTAGCTGGAGGTAGGTGAAAGGCAACCACACACTGATGTCTCTCTCCCTTCCTCTCTCTATAAAAATAATAAATAAAATCTTTTAAAAATAATAAAATAATAAATAACATTTTTCTTGCATTTTAAACATTCTATTTAAGATAAATTTTTTCTGTTGATAGTCATACTATATATATATATATTGTGGAATTTCCTTTGGTGGGACTCTTCTGGAGACACTCTCAATTTTTGTTTTCCTGATAAATATTATTATTTTTACATTCTTTGTGAAATAAGTTTTTATAGAGTAAAGAACTCAAGATTGGGAATTATTTTATTTCAGTATATTGAAAATGTCATCAACTCACTTACATTGTTGCTGTTGAGGGTCAAAGAGTTGGTTTCAGAGTATTCTGACTTCCTTCCCTGGTTGCTGTTGAAGAGTTTCTCATTGTCTTTGCACAATTTTACTGGGAATGGCTTTCTTTTTGTTTATTTTGATTACATTAGTGTAACGGTCTAGAACACAGAGCGGGGAGCCAAACAGCCTAGATTTGAATTCTAGCTGTGACGCTTAACGATTTTGTGAACTTCAGTATATGAGTAACTTTTTCTGTAGCATAGTTATTTACCTTCATCTGTAAGTAGAGATAATTGTGTAAACAAACACCTAACCTCAATAAATAGTTGTTATTTATTATCTCCACTTATTTTAAAAGTATTGTGCTGTTATAACTTCAAGTATTTATGTAATATACTTGGTGAACATGATTTAATAGCACCTTTTAAAGAGTAGCATCAATATCTCCTTCTATTAATAGATTCTTTAGCCACCTACATTGTGCAGAAGAGAGTGCCTAACCAACAAAATTCAAGTTTATAGCAAACTGCATTAAAAAAAAACTTCTGGTTTGCTTCTAAATACTGTTTACATCGTTGTATCACATCTATGTATAACACCTTATTTTAATATTTATTATCTTTATCTAACTCTGCTTCATCTGTGTCTGTGTCCATATCCATGGATACACATTTGCAGTAGAGCTCATTGAGGGGCAGGAGGAGAGGGAGGCAAATCTTTGGGGACAGTTCAGTGTCCGTCCTGAACTCTTGGAGGTTAAGTGGTGATTCAGATTTGTGTCATCTGAAAGAGGAGTCAAGCTTTCCCAAATGGAAGTGCTGGTCATGACAGCCTTTTACAGAGGGACCTTCTACTATAGAATTATTCTTATTTCTGCACTAAAAAGAGCCTCAGGCTTTTCCCCCATAAAATGGTAGCTGCATAGTTGTGCCCTGTTCAGCATTTTTATTTGCTTTCTCATGCCCTGCCTTGGTTTGTTCCTGCACCGCCCAGCTCTTGAGCTCTGTCCCCTCTAGCTGGGCTTCAGTAGCCCCCTGCCTTCCTTTGACTCCTGTGACTTGGGCTGGGGAGTGCAACCTCCTGGGCTACCCCTCTGCTCTGCAGCACCTTCTCCTATTAGCGCCTCATTCTGGCCCCTTAGGCTGGTCACCCTGCTGACTTCTGGTCAACTTTGCACTTCTCCCTACTCATTCGAAAGGAAAAACTTTAATATCTCACTCCCAGAAACATTTAAAGCTATTTCTCACATTTTGACAGCACTTTCTTTTCCACCTTTGGAAGTCAAATCTTTGCCATATACACTTTGAAATAATAACTCTGTAGTCTGTTTTGAGGCATTTAGTGCAGTACTTTTCAACTTGTGGTTCCAAGAATACTCCTGGGTCATGGAGCCAACATAGTGGGGGATGAGTAGTAATTTTTAAAAAGAAATCAAATAAATACAAGAAAAAAAATATCAGGATGCATCACATACAGTAAGTGAAAATGTTTTCCAAAACTTTTGTTTTGCAATAGATATGTTAAAAAAGAAAATTTCTTAAGATCAGTCCTCAGCATAGGTCAGAAGCTATTTGCTGGCCCACAAAGAACCAACAACCCGATAAGAGCGAATCTGTTCAGAAAGGACATGCAAAGGGAAAGTTCACATATTTGGGAAACAGAATATTTACCTAAGCAGCTAGTTTTTTTTTTTTTTTTTTTTTTTTTTTTTTTTTTTTTAAGGAATGAGGAAGAAAGGATCAAATTAAAGTTGATTTCATGGGGTCATAGAAAAATCACATCCATATCCACCTGAGGCAGGATGATCAAAGTTAATGCCAAGACTTCATCTATGGCTGATAATTAGAACAGGATTTCATCTGTCAACAGTTAACATGGAACCAGGAACTGGTGTCAGCCAGGGATTAGAAGCAGTGCACCAAGTAACAAATTCTAATTTAAACAGGTTGCTTGAGTGATTTTTTTAAAGCCACAAGCAAAGACACAGAACACATAGTTTTTCCCATTTATTAGTTTGGGGATGTGTTTTTTCCCCTGTGACAATGACTGTGTATGTATCACGTCATGATAAAAGGGGTAGTTGCTGCCAAAAATCCCAGTCAAAAAATCAGGAAACACTGGCTGGATCTTCCAGCCAGTCCTAAGATGCTGTCTTTTTAAGGAGATAACACTGAAATTTGTTTGATGATTTAAATACATACTATGATATTTAAGCATGCATCTATTCATTTTAATAGGCTTTTAGTAGAGTTTTATGTTGAATAACTGGCTGAAGCTCATGACACCCACAAGGTAATAGCAACAGCAAACACGTAGAGCTTATGTTCCAGGCACTTCACTTGTATTAGCTTCATGATGACTCTGTGAGGTAGGTACTGTCAATAGCCCCATTTTATAGAAAAGGAAACTGAGACACAGGTCGGAGAAATGCTAGCTGGGATGAAGTCAGGACTGGAGCAATCTGACTCCAGGTCTGCTTTCCTAAGCATGGTGCTGTGTTGAGTCTTCAGATGATGGTCTTCCAGCTTCTGGACAGGATGGTAGTGAAAATTAACATCTGACTTGAGGCTTTGAAGTTTTCTTCGGATAACACGATAAGTTAACATCACTTATTTCATCGTCTTAATCCACTTTAGTTTATCTGCTATGTTGCAGTAGAAATACCAGCAGGAATAAGCATGCTGGGGGCAATAAAGTAGAAATGCCTGGACCAGGGATTTGGATATAACATTTTTAAATAACTCAGTGAGCTAAGTGTTCTATACCATGATCCTTCAGAATTAAGTTTATAACTTGGAAAAGTTTAACTTCTTAAATCTGGGGGGAGAAATTACATTATCCCATTTCACCAAGTTACCTTTAGTAGAATATAGTAGAACCACATTGTAAATTCTTCACTAGGACGTTGTTACAAGCTAAACGTTTTTGGAACAATTTCAGTATTTGCTAGAGACTTCTCTTAGTACTGCCCAAGTCCAAATTCAGATTTGAAACAAAGCTAAGAGAATGTAAACTTAGTTCGAATTGCTCATTTTATAAATCATGAATCCAAGTCCTGTATGGATTAGGCTTGAGCAAGTTGTGGCTTGAGCAATGAAAGCCACAGCTCAACAACTCATTAGTGGCAAAAATAGAAATGGGAACCTAAGTCTTCCAAATTTATATATATATATAAATAAGTTTATATATATATAAATCATCAAACATATATATATATGTTCAGTTGCCTATTAACTAAGCAGGAAATGCCTGCAGGATAGCATAGGCTGACCCACAGTGTTTCAGAGCCTAGGATAGGACTAGATTAATTATTAGTGCATTTCATTCAGCCTTGGCCAATGGCCAATATCATGACTACAGTCCCCAGAGGTGCTAACAGGGTTGCAACAGACTGAGATTGACACAGAAGGTGAAAAGACCTGAAATGTCTGACAAAAGGTCTTAATTTTAGTGCTTAATTCCTTGTTCTTTTAAGGCATGAAATTATAGGTTGGAAACTATTTCCCCCCAGCATGTGGGAGGCACCGCGCCATTGTGTCTGGAAATTTGCATTGCTATTGAGAACTGTGATCCCATTCTGGTCCCTGGTCCTTCGACTGTTTTCCTCAGAAGGATCTTGAAATTCCATGACATGCGTTGGTGTGGGTTTTTCATCTGTGCTAGATACTTTGGGTTCCCTTTCAGTTTCAGAAGTATATTCTTTAGTTAGTGGAGATTTTTTCTTTGATTATTTTCTCCACCTGACTCTCTGTACCTTCTGGAATTTCTGTTATTCAGATACAGAACCTATTAAATTGTTTACTTTTCTTATTCTCCCCTATTTTCAATTTAGGTTTAGTTTATATTCTTTAAATCTTTTAATGGTCATTTTATTGTTATGATTATATTTTTTAATGTTTAAGAGCTCTTTCTCATCTTTTGATTGCTCCACGTTAATAGCACTGTGTTCTGGTTTCATAGATGCAGTATTGTCTTTCTTCTGAGAATAGTAATTCTGGCTCCATTGACATTTTCTTCTGCTCTCTCTCTTATCACTGATTCTCCAAGTTCCTCTCTTATGGTAGTTGTTGGTTTCTGCCTTTCATTTCATGTCTAGTGACTGCTGGCTACCCATTCATGTTTGGAGACACTAAGAAGCATGCCGGGCCAGGCTTACTGATTTATGGGTGTTACAGGGTAAATTGCAGGAGCGGGTAGTTTCATTGGAGTATGCTGAAACGTCTGTCTCTGTAGGTCTTTTCTCTTTGGTCAGTTTCCCATAGTAGGACTCTTAGACTCTTGTCTGGTTTCCTACATTATGGGAGGGGCTGGAGCTGAGTAAGGAGAAGCCTCTAGCTCAGAATACAGACCTTTACTGAATTCCAGTGTTTCTGGTTCAGCACTTCATCCTGAACCTAATGTTGCTGAGCATAGATCTCTTCTGATTTAGCAGGTAGCAAAATGGAAGAAGTTCAGCCAGCAGGGAGGAGAGGAGGGAAAGGGTGAGGGGGTCATCCCAGTGGCACAGACTCAGAGAAGGGACAGGAAGGAGGTTTTCTAAGATCCCTGATGCTGCTAGTTCCTCACGCTTGTGGCTGGCAACCTACCCACCATCAGGACACAGCCTTTCCTCTCTGCTGAGTCCGCTAGGCTCTTGCAGGTGCTTTCCCTCATTCAGTGTTAATGTGTCCTCTGCCTCTCCTTTTCTCTTGTCTGTCTTTGTGGATTTAGGCCTTAAAAAATCCCTTTACTCTTAATTCACTTGATTTGTGAGGAAGCAGAGATAAAAAGCATGCACTTGACTAGCTAATTTTGTCTGGCAGCTCCAGGCCTCAGCTTTCTTGTATCTACAATGAGGGTCATAGAGCAGATCGTCTCTAAGGGTCCATGAACCTCAAATTCTATAAATCCATGACTGTAAATAGATGCTATGTCATGTCGGACTGATTCTAAGAATTGTCAGAATTTAAACAGCAAGGAAACTGTTAGAGCCTGAATCATTAGGAGAAGTTTCATCTTAGAGGTGGGGACTATGTATTGAATAAATGGAACAGAGAGGAAGAGACCAGCATAAATGAACACAGAGAAGCAGCTATGACTATTATGGGAAATGGGCAATTTGAGAAGTACCAAGAAACAAAGTTAGTGTTTCACCAGGTGTATATTTAGAGCTGGTTGACGAGGGCTTTCAAGGACTGAAATTTAAGCTCACTTGCAGTAAGAAATGTTATGCTTCAAAAATATCAGCACCAAATAGCATTTCTTTTCACCTCATAACCTTTGCACACTTCCTGTTCATATCATTTCTTCTTAAAATGAATTGAACAAAAAGCCCTCATTTTTCTCTCAGAAAAAAACTTTTTAAAGTTTAATGATATTATTTTAAGAGGTGGTAAGCAGTTCTTGAAGCACAGCTTAATTTTGATGTCAAATTTTATATGCCTCTTAATTTTCTTATAGGTTTTATTGCTGTATGCATATAACTTGAAGCCGCTAAGGATTTCGGATATTAGCCACAGCAGTCACAGCAACGCGTGTGTTGGCTCTTTCTGGGTTCCTCTGAACAGGTAAGTACACATGGATCAACCACAGCTCTCACTTTCATTGTTGATAGTATTGTAAGGACAAGCTGTTTCAGTAATATTCAATATTCAGGAGAAATTTTAGGAGACATTTTTAGAAAAAAATCTTCCTTTTAGAGGAGTGTGATATTGTAGTGGCTAAGATCGCAGATGCTGACACCAGCCTGTTTTGGTTCAAATACCAGGCGTGCTCCTTAAATGCCTTTGCAACCTTGAGCAGGTTACTTAATCAGTCTGTGCCTCGGTCTCCTCTTCAGTAAAATGGGAATACAGGGAACCCCTGTATAACATGGTTGTTAGGTTCCTAAAAACTGCCGTATTATGCGAATCCATATTATATGAAACAAAGAACTAGCATGAAAAAGGGAGTTAGGTTCCAAAAATTAAAAATAACATACTATTATATTTTTATAATTAAGAGAAATATCTTTATCAAAAGTATATTAATATTTATTTTCACCAAAAGTATATTAATATTTATTAAATAATATTTTTTTCATCATCACTATTAAACACCATTAACTGTGGGTTTTTTCTTTTTTTCTCTTTCTCTCTCTCTTTTTTTTTTTTTTTAGTTTTTTCTTTTTGACAAGATATCCTCATCCTCTGAAATTTCCTCAGCATTATCTTGATTTCTATCCTGTACTTTTTGCAAAAAATCTATTATTTTAGATTGCTTGCTTTTAGCTGAGATGTCTTTTAAGAGGTATTTTAAAAATTTCCACCAAACATAGTTCATGGCTACAAGCTATTTCACAAAACGAAAAACGTTAATTACCACTTCTTTAAAAAAGGTTGAATAATGCCTGAAAAATTTAAATCTATATATAATGTAATAAAAAGAAAAACACCAAGTTTTTAAATGTATGTACTTAATACTCCATGAATAAAATGGATTTAAAATTCTAGTTAATTTTAAAATTCTGCAGGCAAATCCGATATGACATCCATGCTTAGGGACTTCCCTGATTTTGAATGGGATATTTTTGCTCTTGAAAGCTCTTATTACACTTAATGTTGTTCAGGAATTTCTCTGATTCTCAAACTGTGTTAGAGTGAAACCGTGTTCTAGGGTGCCATGTTGTACAGAATTGGGGTTTTCCCCAATTCTTGAACCATGTTATGGAAGTGCCACACTATACAGGGGTTACCTGTAATAATAATAGTACCTAAGGTTGTTGGAGGAACAGTTCTTGGCACTTGATGAAGTTTATAGAGAGTATAGGATGTTGCTTGTACTATATTTTGCGTACCATTTGGGATGCATTTGAAAAGTAGCTTAATGTGGCTTTGAATTGGGTTGCAAAATGAAGTCCAGACTCCACCATATTGCTTGTCTTACCCTTTCCTCTTTGCCTAATCTGTTTTACATTGTTCCCTGGTCAAAAGTGTCTGTTTCTGCTAGCTTTCTTTTCCTCCTCTCAATCCAACTCCCTCACATGTACTCAGGCATGGTTTTCCTTTTTTCCCATTTCACATTACCAAGCTCCTTGTTGGTTTTTCATTCTTTTCATTGCTCAGTTAAATTAGTTTTGATTCCATCATTCATTGCCCTTATGATCCCAGCTTCCATTTTGTCACTCGTAAGGTGGAAATAATACCTGTTCTGCCTACTTTAGGGTTACTGTTAAAATCAAGGTGAACAATATATGTACATGCTTTGAAAGGTCACATCTCATTATTGACTCCCGTGTCTGTCACCATTGGCTTGTTCTGCTAGGCACCTAGTAGGTGCCTAGTTTCCTGCTAGGCATCTAGTAGGTGCTTGGGAAACAGAGACTTGGTGCTTCTCTGTAGAGTGCTCTTTATGCTCCATGATTTTCATTTCAAAGGACTCCTTTTGGCCTCGGAACAAAAGAGAATGAAACAAGAGATGTTTCAAGAGCTACTTGCAAATATGGGCAAACTTCTTTTTTTGTTTTTAGTGAAATAGTAGACAATCTAGACACAGGTCACATACCAACAGCTAAACAGCAAAACTAGGAAATGATACACTTGCCTTTTACATTCGGAAACAAGGCAAGACTTTTTCAGAATCACATGATGAAAATGATTATAATTTCTGCAGAGTAGAAGGTAATCAGACTGACAGAATTCTTTTTCTTATTCCAAAATGTTCTTAATCCTGGTGTGTTCATGACCAATGGTAGGATCACCGAAGTTAGGGACAAGCGTCACTGCAGCCATCATGGAGGGGGGTGTCTGATAATTTTCATTTGATCCATCACTTGGTGGTGGTGAAAACTGACCATTTCTCCCACCCAGGGAGGCATTACCTGTGTTCTTAGGAGGGTCAAGATAAGATCAGTTTATGGAGAATTGCTCTTGATCATCCAAAAGAAGCCAAAAGAAGAGGATACTGTGGAAAATCAGAGAATGGAAATATTTGAATAAAATTTTTCCTGTTGCCGATTTGTTCTTTTGGGGTATTTAGTTCTTTTTCATGAAATATTCCCTCCTTCCCTGTACAGAGATGCAGTCGTGCGCTGTGCCTGTGCCCACCCAGGTGTGGGGCAGAGTGCTCTCCACCTTCCTCAGCCGCTCCACGGCTCTGCCCTCCTCCTCGGGCTTTGCTTTTTCTTCCGTCTTGATTTTCTCCATATGCTCCACTCACAATACCCCTCAGTGTTTTGGGATCGTTGATTGTACTTTTTAAAGAGCCATCGCTAACTTGTCATAGTTCTTACCTTCAGGTCAGCTGGAGATAGTCGTAGTATGGCATTAAGGTTTACAAAGGAGGAAACCTTCTGTCACTACCTGGAGTTTCTTGGCCCACGTAGATCTTTATTTTCTTTATTTTCATCTTAAGTGATATTTTGGATATGTACATGTTTCTCTTTGTGCCATTGACAGTATGAAATTATATATCTATCTTCTGAGTGTATAACTAGTTCATTATGCAAATTAGAATTGAGTCCCTTTTCTCATGTTTCTTGAATGAATAATTGAATGAATTATGTTTAGGAATACCAGAAACTGAGTATTAAATAAGTAAGGACTCACTTTATACATGTTATCAATTCTTGGTAAAAATAAATGCCTTTCTGAACTTTTCAAATAAAATGCATATATATTTTTTTATTTTTAGAGTTATTTCAATTCACGAGAAACTGTGTAATCTTACGCAAATAGCCGAAATATCATTGCCAGCAACTCCTGAAGGTACTCCAGGTGAAAGCATGTCTGAAATACAAGAAATGGAAGATAACCCAATTGATACAGAATTGAAAGTAAGTTATGAAATAATGTAAAATTGCATTGTTACTTCAGTATGGATGTCATTATACCTAATTCTTTAAATTATTATTATTATTATTTTAAAGATTCCACCCATTATTTTCAGAGAGAAGGGCAAGGAGGGAAGAAGAAAGGGAGAGAAGTATCAATGTATGGTTGCCTGTCACTTGTCTCCAGCTAAGGACCTGGCTGAAGACTTGGTTATGTCTCCTGACTAGGGAACTGAACCAGTGACCTTTGGGTTGGCAGGTTGGCACCAATCCCTTGAGCCTTACTAGCCAGCTCTTAAAATTATGTTTTACTTCATCAGAGCAGACCTATGTCTCTCTACTTGAAGTTTGTGGCACTTCTGTGCCTTATTTTCTCTATGTAGAATATCAGATGTGACCCTTTTGGACATATAACTAGTGTTTCCTTCAAAGCTCTTCTAAGCATACCCATTATAAAAATCTCATGGTAACAAAAACAAAGCCAATCCAGAGAAATCATTCAGACATAACTGTGAATCTGAAGGCATAATATTCTATAACTATAACATTGCTTTTAATTTCTCACTCTTAAGTTTATTATTTGAGCATTTTTATTGCCTGAGTAATGTGTGAAGAAAAACTAGAAAATACAGGTGAGCATATATCTTTCAGATTTTCCTATGCATATGCTTTTCCTAATAAAAAAGGCATTCTTACAATGCGTTATTGATGTGATCACAGAGCTCACACAGTGGAGTGGTTCTGATGACTGGTGTTGCTGTGTTGGCAGAAAGGGGTGTTTCCCTTCTATTCCTTCTAAGCTCTAAACCCATTAAGAAATGGGACACAGGAAATGGATACATGCAGATCAAACCGTCAGCATCACTACTAATAACACTGATTAGCAAATCTAGCTTTAGGTCTATGGCCAAGCGAGCTTACTAATATTTTACCCCTGAATTAGCCAGACTTAACCCATCTAATCGCACAGTCATCTAGCACACTTGTGACCATAAGATGCCCCACCACCATCACACACACACAGCCCCCTGCCAGGCTTACAGGGTAACAGCCCTGCCTGAAGGGTGCCTCCAAAACAATAAATAAAGATTACCCAGAAGGGGCTGAGCTTAGCTGGCTCTGTTGATTTTCCCGAACTCACCAATCAGATCGGTCACTCCATACTTCTGGCAATGAATCAGTGATGGGTCCAAAAACAGCTGAAAGTGTCTGTCGTTCAGGAGCAGAGTGGAAATTCCTTACTTTCTATGGAAGTACAAGAGCAGAGAATATGTGTTAGTTTCTCACAACTTGCTCTGTGAATTTCCATTTATATGTTCATCCAGTTTCTTGAGATATATACAAGGCCTTGAGATATATATCCAGCCAATGTCAATATAGTTAAAACAGTTTGTGGGGCCGATACCTTCAGGACAGACATTGTATTCTGTAGTTACTGTGGTTATTTAAAAAAAAAAATCCCGTGGCTGTCCAACATTTACAATAAAGGAAACAGACTTTTCACCAACTTTTGAATGAATTCCAGCCACTGGGGTCCCATTTCTGATTTTCTTCTCTGAAATCTCATAGGATCTTCCCTTTATTTTTAGTTTATTGTATTTTTTTTCTTAAATTACTTCCTGCTAGGTTAATATCCCATTGGTTACCAATATTCTTTTTTTAAAAAAGATTTTATTTATTATTTTTAGAGAGAAGAGCAGGGAAAGAGGCAGAGAGGAACAGAGACATCAATGTATGGTTGCCTTTTACCTGCCTCCAGCTATGGGCCTGGCTGGAGACCTGGCTTGCAACCTGGTTGTGTGCCCTGGCTGGGAATCAAACCAGCAACCTTTGGGGTTTGCAGATTGGCTCCTTATCCACTGTGCCACCAGCCAGGGCCAATACAATATTCTTAATAAATATTATCGGTATGGCTCATTTTGTTTTCTTGTTTACCTCATCTATACACTCACTATGTGAAAGTATAAAAGTTGGCAAATCTCTTGATTTTCAGAATATATTTGCTGTCATTTTTTCAGTGTGAATTTACCAGGAGAGTGAGTGTGTGTTTTGTTATTGTGAGATCAACAAGCCCAGACAGAGCTAAGAGGATCCATCAGGCACAGTTAGCCCTTGCAAAATGCAACTTTCCAGTATTTACGTCTCCTGTGCTCTAGGCATGCACTTATCATAGAACTGATGTCTTAGATTTTAGTTACACTCCTTTCCTGTGTCCTTAAGTGTTACATGAATTACCAGGCATTTAACGGTATTAATGACATACTGAGTACTGATACTGAATTTCCCAAAAGATCAGCTATCTCAAAGTCATGAAGCTTCATATATACTGTATATAATTCTTTTTCCGAGTTGCTCTGTCACCCTTTCATGTCTGTTCTCAAGAAGAATTTAGCTCTCATTTTCATTTTTGTGCTTTCTTTCTTGTAGATCACTTATAATCACAATTTTTCAGTCACAGACTAAATGTATCAGATTGCTGTCTTTAAGCCATGATTTAGAATATTCTTTGCTGAAATCATCCTTGACTCTGTTCATTACTATATATGTTAAATATGGAAAATAATTATTTTCCCTTGCATTTGTCTTTTTGGCTTAGATTGTCTGACAGGAGAGTGAGCATCTGGAAGAGTAAGGATTCTAGGTTGTGCTCTGCTACTCAGCTTTATTGGACTAATTGTAATTTATTGGACTGAGAGTTATTTTACCCTCATTTCTAAAAATAATTTTTTTGCCCTGGCTGGTATGGCTCAGTTGGTTGGAATGTCCCATTGACTGAAAGGTCACAGGTTCGATTCCCAGTCAGAACACATACCCAGGTTGAGGGTTCAATCCCCCATTGGGGTGTATGCAACCAGTCCATGTTTCTCTGTCAACAATGTTTCTTTCTCTCCCTTCCTTCCACCCTCCCCCCATTTCTCCCTGTCTCTAAAAGTGAAGAAAAAAAAATGTCCTCTGGTGAGGCTAAAATAAAAATGATCTTTTCACTTAAATACTGCTCTGAGCTGGAGAGACGAGCACCTTGGTGAGAATGAGAATCATCAGAAATTTCCCTGGGGGTCAGATGTAGGTATCAGATTGATCACAGTGAGCCCATTACCTGAGCCAAGAGGCTGATGATGCATACAGACAAGTTAGAAATAAATGGGGGCTGGGGGCAAGATTGGTCCTCTGGGTACCAGAAGGAGGAACCCAGAGAGCCAACAAGCTTTGTGGCTGGTTTCATGTCCTGACTAGAATGGTACATGTCAGTTGGTTAGTTCTTGAAGAGAACAGACTTATTCAGTCTTAACATTGTCCTCTGTATTTTTTAGTTTATTCTACTATCCAACTTAGGAAGTGCTTCTTCAGCTATAAGTAGGGCATTTTTATATGCATTTTAGTTCTGTTAGTTTTTTTTTTATAAGACAGAATGTCATCAAATGGCAGAAAAACTAGTATTTGTTTAGGTGAATTGGCAAACTAATTAGTTCATAACATTTGAAAGTTGAGAAATGGAAAGAACAAAGTTTTCTTATTTTCCCTGTATACTAACAAACACTTAAGGAAAAAAAATAAAGCAGCTAGATTTTGGGTTATAACAAGTAAATCCTATCGACTAAACCTGCCAGTTTGTTGTCATGACAACCTTCACTGGGAGCTAATTAAAAGTTAACTAGGACACTTGAAGAGATCAATTCTGGTGGAGAATTGGACAGGATTTCATAATCTCTATAATCTAATATAGTAATATCTATCACAGTATAGATTTTTGGTGGCTTATTAAATATGAGGGTCCAGGAAATGTGCTTTTGGTTGATATGGGGAATAGTAGATCTTATTCACTTTCTCATTTCTTTCCTTTTTTTCCCCTCCCTCCCACCCCCAAATCCCTATGGTCTGGAATAAGCCAAGAACTGTATAAAACAGATAGCAATTTAAGTTGCATTGGGAGAGCTACAGAACAGGTGTTTCAATCACTCTGGCTTGAAAACCTTCATGTCTTTCTTAAAAAATAACAACACCATCCCAGAATGACCTAGTTGTTTTAACTTGTCATTCACAGCTTTAGGGATCTTCAGAGTACATCAGGCACTTTATTTTTTTATTTATTTATTTTTTATTTTTTTTTAAACATATATCTTTTTTTTTTTTTTTTTTTTTAAGTCAGGTTTTTTTTTTTTTTTTTTTTTTTTTTTTTTTTTTTTTTTTTTTTTTTTTTTTTTTTAAGATTTTATTTCATTATTTTTAGAAAGAGGGGAAGGGAGAGAGGCAGAGAGGGAGAGAGACATCAATGTATGGTTGTGTTTCACCTGCCTCCAGCCACAGACCTTACTGGAGACCTGGTTTGCAACCTGGTTATGTGCCCTGGCTGGGGAATCGAACCTGCGACTTTTGGGTTCACAGGCCGGCGCCTTAACCACTGTGCTACCAGCCAGGGCGCATCAGGCACTTTAAAGCATATAAAAGACACAAACCATCCTGATTGTAAGACAAAAACATCATTTTGGAATAATATCATTCTGAAATGAAAAAGTTAAAAAACATTTATCAAGTCACCCAAGGTTAGTTCAGCAAACATATGGAATGCCTGGATTATATAAGGCAATTAAAATGAGTGTGTTGTCCAATTATCCCAAATATCAAAGTATTGTCAAAACATGTAACAACATAAAATTGGACATTAGTGTCAATTAACAAATTATTTTTGAGAAGTAATTTGGAAAAAATTTTCCAGGCCTGGGGAGATAGGGACGTACAGAAATCAGTATAATTAGGTCCCTGTCATGGAGGAGCTTAATTATTGTGTGAGGATGGCTAGGTACCCAGATGTCATTCATAATGAGCCCACTGCCTGGTGGCTGTCTTTTAGCAAGCAAAGTGTAGCATTGAAAGCAACATCAATCTGATGTTCAAAACCATGGAAGACCATCTAAATCTTTATAGAGTCTCTTTTAAGAACATTCCAGAGGGAATCCTTTTGGAATACACCACAAAACTTCTTTAAAGTCTTATTTTCTTCAACTATTGTGCTCTTAATGTCTCTCTGCCGTCCACAGCTGGTCTTCAACATCTGTCGTCATTTGGCTCAAACTCCGAAAACTTTCCCTCTAACTCATTCTGTGTGGAGCGTTTTATTCCCTCTCCCCTTCCTGCTCTGTCTCGGCTCTCTATTATTTAGTTCAACTTAGTCTCTCTGACTTCTTCCAGTTTTCCTGTTTCCCCCATTATCTGGATTAGACACCATTCAAAAGGATAAGATTGTGGAATCCTTCTCTCTCAGTGGTGGGGCTGTTGGTGCCAACTATTCTAATTTGTTACTTTTAGAGTTTACTTATATTGTGGTGTGTGTGTGTGTGTGATGACAGAGAGAGAGAGAGAGAGAGAGAGAGAGAGAGAGAGAGAGAGAGAGAAGCAGAGAGAGAAAAAGAGGGAGGGAGGGGATGTGGGGGAGTGAGAGTTGAGTTAGACTTTTGCTTATTTGCTTCAATAGCTCAGATAGTACTTTATAACTTCTATCAACTAAAAGCACATTTTCTTTTGCACCTCCAAAAATCTTGTGCCCTTACCATATTGTTTCAGCAATTATCTATTTATGTGTGCCTCTCTCTCTTGCACTTGTACTTCTATGCTCAATGATCTTATCATTTTATCTCCAACACCTTGCCCGCTAAGTAAATCATGAGTGCCTTTTCAATAGCTGCCTGTGAAAGAAACTTTTAGGTGGAGATTTGTGGAGTATACTCATTCCTGACTGAGGGTACAGCAAGAGATGAGATGTGGAGCCATGGAACTGAATATCATATTCAGGGGATAATAAGCTACTGTTATGGCAAGAATACAGGGTTGACATGGTGGGAGATGGGGCTGAAGTGATGGGGGGAATTGAATGCTTCCTTCTCTCTGATCTCACACAATGCTGGACGTCTGTCTCTCTTATTCCTCCCACTTGACCATGAACTTCTCAAGGGCTCTCTGTCTGGTTTATTTCTGATTACCACTCTTTATCATGTAGGATGCATTCAGTAGATGCTAAATGAGTAACTGGTGAATGAGCATTGTTCTGCAGGAAGAGGTCATGGAAAAGCAGGACAGGGTGTGTGTGGGGTTAGAAGCAGGTGGGGCAGTACCTGGAAGGGCATCTCATGATCCATACCGCTTTTACTAAGATAACCCTGCTGGAGAAAGGAAGAGGGAAGCAAGAATTGGGAGGATGAAAAACAATTTAGGAAGCTTTTCCCATATATTACAGGTGAAAGATGGTGAGGATTTCAACCAAGTCAATGAATTGGCTTTACTGTTTTTGGAGTAACTCAGAAGTCATCCCTGGTAGAGTCAAATGGTAGAGTCAAATGTTAAAGGAGAAATGGCAGCTATTGAACCAGGGCCCTTCTGTGTCCTCCCAGGCTCTTTGTCAACCTCAGCTGCTGGGACCTCTCTGATGGGACAGATGAGCTCAGTGCTCTCTATCTTCATTTTTATGGTCTTGAGGCCTTGTGAGGTCTCTCACAGCCCAGCATCAAGTCAGCCTATTTCTCACTGGTGTTTATGATTCACTTCAGATAATTCATGTTGTTGAGGTGGAATTTCTGTTTGATAAATGTTGAAATGGGGAATGAAAGGCATTTATCAGGTAACTTTGCTGTTCATCTGTTTTGCTTGATAGGTCTCGATGAAATCCTGACAATCCCATTATGGATGTTATTAAAACCTTTTCTATAGAAAGAAAATATACTTTCACCAGTTCTAAGAACTCAATTAGAAATATAGAAAGATAAATAATGAGGGTGGGTATGTGTTCTCTGTCTAATGAAACAAACCAGGAGCCTGGCAAGTTCATCAGAGGAAACTGGTATTCCCTGCTCAGTGCTGGGATCCTGTCCACTGTCCATCCTTTTCGGTCTTCTTGAGGTTGCCTGGCATTAAGCTCTGATCACTTCCTACCCAAGCAGTTTGATTTATCTTTCTCTTGTCTCTTTCAGTGCAGTTCACCATTTGTGGTGTCTAGGAGGACATTTAAGTTCACCTTTTAAGTTCATACTTAAGTCCCACTTCTTGATGAGAACAGTCTCAGTTCACCTTTAAACTGTGGTCCGAATTATCTTTGCAAAGCACCTGATCATTATTCCCTCAGTCCCGTGCTTCTCAATTTCTTACCGACCGAAATTGAAATTCCTGGGATTTACCTGTCTTGGTCAAAGTTTGCTGTCTCTCCAGCCTTATTTCTCACCACTCTCACTGCCATGCTTCTTGTACCAGCCCAGCAAAAAAACATGTCAGACCCTGATTGCCCTCAACAGCCTTGTCTTTATTCTCTGCCAGTTGAAATCCTGCGACCCAGTCGCTCTCGATTCACAGGACCCTTTCTCCAAGAAGTCTTCCTGGTTCATACATGTACTCCCACCTCCAGGCCATAATGATGCTGTGACCACCTTCTACTTGGTATTTCATTTAGTTGTCTATATATTGATTTTGCTCAGTTATGTAAACTTTGGGAGGATAGGGCCTGTTTTTTCATCTTTGTGTTCCACAGCATCTGGTATAATGCTTGAAATGTATTTGTTAAATTAAATTAAGTTAGTTATAGCTTTGGAATGCTAAAATTTGATCTTTTCCATGTTTATGCATTTATTAAAACTTGGAGCCCTGGCTGGTAGCTCAGTGGATAGGTGCTGGCCTGCGAACCTAAAGGTTGCTGGTTCAATTCCCCAGCCAGGGCACGTAACCAGGTTGCAAACCAGGTCTCCAACTAGGTTTGTAGCTGGAAGCAGGTGAAAGGCAACCATACATTGATGTTTCTTTTCTTCTCTGCCTCCCTCCCTTTCCCTTTCTTTAAAAATAATGAATAACATCTTAAAAAAAAAACAAAAAACAAGTTGGACATAACATGGTTTGGGGCTATGAGTTCAATTTTTTTGCTTTTTTATTTTCAGGTTTTAACCAGCAAGTGGTCAGTTGTAATGTAAGAAATAATGTACTTTTAACATTTTAATATTTCTAAGTGCTATTACATGCATATATTAATGCTATCATAAAAGCAAATTGTTGCTTCCTTCAGGTGTGAATAGCAGCAATGACAGTGTTAGGGTTATGACTCCTTTAATTGTAAGTAAAGAAAGTCTACTTATACAGGCTCAAGTCAAAAAAGGTTTGATGGGGAGGGTCCAGTAAGCACGGCCTGGAAACAATACACAGTGGTCCTCACAGGAGTCAGAAGCCACAACTGTGCTCTGCTCCATAGGGAGCCTAAGTTCTCACTCATCTGTTTCTTCCTCTTCCTCATCTTACATCTGGTCCTCATCTTACATCTTACAGTGGCTGCCTTCTTCAGCTCTGCATCAGGACCTCTCGGCTCACATGGCCAGGACTGACTACAGCTCTCTTTTGTTGTCCTCCCTTATCTGAAGTTACAACGGTAGAGAATCTACTGATTCAACCCTGCCTATGGGTAGATCCCTCGTGGGTCAGAGGTGTAAGCATAGCTCGGTCCCTTTAGTAGGGACCGTGGCAGTGTTGTCAACAATAGACAACATAGGATACTGACTCCCACTTCCTGTTCATTTGCTCTTTCCATTTCTTCTCCAGTTACCAGCCATTCTTCTCTCCTTAATCCCATTTCTGGACTTCCTTCTAAGAAAAGTGATTTTCCAAAATCTTAATTTGGTGTGAATTGCTTCATTTCGTGTTCTTCTGAAATGTGAATTTTAACGGTGCATGTACAAGGAAAGAATCCTCCAATATATTCTTTTTAATTAAATATTATATGTTGTGGCCATCCTATACTTTTCAAATAACCCTAATTACTTGAGGGATCTCTGAGTCTCTCTAAGTCTCAATCTGAAAATTGGAGTTAGGTGATGATGCAAGAAAATGCAAATGAAATAAACAGTTTATAAGATCAACCTTACTATATTGTTTTCTTATTTCTAGAACATGATTATTAAGTGTTGCTCTGAAATAATAAGTCTATTGTTGACTGATGGAGAGACACCATCACTATCTGAGGTATGTATCTGTTTTAAAGCTATATTTAACTCAAGTGTTGTTGCTATGGAAATGGAAAACATCTGTTATGAAAGTATCACAGACCTGACCCTTCTTAATTAATGTCAAATAGTGATAAACATGAATTTATAAGAACAAGCTATTTTGTTGAAAAAAATTCTTTGTTTAAAAATCAGCCAGTACAGAAAATTATGAAGAGAATAATGTTGAAGTCATTCCAAATTGATCTCAGAGAATAACCACTATTAACATTTTGGAGACTATCTCAAATGTTTTCCTTGTGTATATATAGGCTTTAGAATTTTTATGTCAGTGGGATCATATTGTATGTATGTTCTGTATCTTGTTTTTTCTCATTCAATAATAATGTTATGGACATTTTTTGTATGTGAGAAGCCTACCTTGTATTTAATGCCTGCATAATAGTCTCTTTTATGTATTTGTTGTGTCAGGCTTTATTTGCACAACCAGATTTTATTCATGGATCTTGAGAGTGATAGATTCTAGTATATATCATACATATCTCACCCTTCTGCATTACATTCTTAGAATTAATTCTTAAGAATAACATTTTGGAGTAAGAAGTATATATAAATTTTTATTGTGGTAAGTATACATCATATAAAGTTTATTACAATTTTAACCATTTGCAAGAGTACATGTGGAGTACATTAACAGTGCTATTCAACTGTCACTGTCATCCATCTCCAGAAATTTTCGTCATCCCTATTAAATACTTTGTACCAATTAAATAATAAATCTCTGTTCTTGTCTCCCCCAGCTCTTGATAATTTCTACTTTGTACTTATATTCTACTCTTTGCTTATTATGGATACCTTATATTAATGGAATCTTACAACATTGGTCCTTTTGTGGCTGACTTATTTAGTTTAGCACCATGTTTTCAAAGTTCATCCATGTTGTAGCATGTATTAGTCCTTTGTTCTTTTTTAAGGCTGAATAATATTTTATCGTATGGGTATACCACATTTGTTTATTCATTCCTTTGTGACTGGCCATTTAAATTGTTTCCACCTTTTGGCTATTGTAAATAGAGCTTCTGTAAACATAGGGTATAGGTAATTGTTTGAGTCTCCTTCTACTATTATTTTTGGTAAAAAATATGTATAAGTGAAATTGGTGGAATGTATAGTAATTCTATGTTTAACATTTTGCTGACCCCCCCCCAAACTGTCTTCTTCAGAAGCTGAACCATTTTATATTCCCACAAGTAATACACAAGTGTTCTAGTTTTTCCATATGCTCACCCACACTTAATATTTTCCTTTTTTTTTATGATCACCATTGTAATGAATATAAAATAGTATCTCACTGTGATTTTGATTTACATTTTCCTAATGATTAATTTAGCTAAACATCCTTTCATGTGTTTATTGGCCATTTGTACATCTTCTTTGGAGAAATGTCTGCTCATTCCTTTGACTATTTTTGAATTGGCATATACATGGTGGTGTATAATTGCAAATGGTTCTCCAGAAATGCTAGACCAATATCCTTGCCCATCAGTGGTAGATAAGGGGGCCATTTTATCCACACGTTCATGTACACATGGTTTTCTTCTCCTAGCTCCCCTCCTTCTTTCACTTCCCCTTCTCCCTTTCCTCCTCCTCTGCCTCCTCTTCTTCTAACCATTGTAGGTCTAACAAGTGAAAAATGACATTTTAACTTTTTAAACTTTAAATTGTTAGTAAGGCCAAATATAGTTCATGTGTTTGTTGGCAACCTGTTTTTCCTTTTGTTTCTCATTCATTTAGTCAATCAACAAATATTTAGAGTGAACTGTCTGTGTATCAGGAACTTCTTTCTAGGCCCTGGAGAGCAAGCTCTGACCAAGCAATAAGGACTCCACTGTCTTACAGCCATATTTTCATTTATTTTTTTACTGAAGAAAATAGTAAATAAATCAATAAGCTAGATAATTAGAAATATTATTAAGTGCTCTGAAGAAATAAAATGGTGATGTGTTAGAGTACAAGTCAGCAAACAAACCTATGAATAATATGTGGCCCACTTCCTGTTTTGTAAATAAAGTTTTATTGGAACACAGTCATGCTCATTCATTTACTTACAGTCTATAGTTGCTTTGGAGCTATAAGAGCAGAGTTGGGTAGTTTTGACGGAGACCATATGCTCACAAAGCCTATATTATTTCCTGTTAGGCCCTTTACAAAAAATTTTTTGCTGACTTCTGTGATCAAAAGTAACTAGGAATAGAGTCACAAATTAGATAGGGTCATAAGGGAAGACCTCTCTTAGGTGTTATTTGAAATGAGACCTGAAATATTACACTGTGTTCCTCCCACAATACTATTAGTTTCTTGGAGGGGCAGGGACAATGCTATATTAATCTTTGACTTCTTACAGTGACCTCTACATTATATTAATTAGTTACAAGTTCTTAACTGGATTGAATTCCCTTTAGTTTTAAACACCTGATATTTAATATCTGTTGGCCATTCAAATTCCTTCCAACTTTTTAAATGAGGATCTTAAGTTTTTAGATGGAAATGCATAGATTTACTGTGGCTGGCTACTGATAGTAAACCAAACTTAAACCTAGTTGTGTACAAACTATAATTAAAAATAGGTCACCGGAAACGGGCACATGATTTTTAGTATTAATAGGGTTTGGTTTTTGACAGACCAGGCTTGAAATCCCAGCCTTGAATCTTGTTAGTTGTGTGACATTAGGCAAGTTTTCTCAAATGGAAAATAGGCTAATAAGCCAACTTCTCACATTTGTGAGCACCAAAGCAAATAATATATGTTGAGTACTTGGCATGGGGCCTAATACAAGTAAATGTTTAGTAAATATCAGCTACGTCACCATCATCATTATCATCATCATCATGACCATGGTCCTGCCTTCTGTGTGTGAATTCTTCATTCCCTAGTTAAGTAATTCTAAATGCACTCTCAGGATCCAAATTTGTTTTGAAATATTGATAGACAAGGGGAGGAAAAGTATTAAAGGTAGGGAGAGAATGAGGACTCGTCTGCTTTGCCTGTGAAGGAAGGCATTGCTGAACCCCAGAGGAATGAAGTCGGTGTGCAGGATCCCAACAGGAGACTCTGGTGATAGTGAATCACTGGTCCAAGAGGAGGTGCCTCCCAGCTGAGCCCCAGGCCAATGCTTCCTGGTAGCAGTGTAGGGAGGGGGGTGGGCATTAGGAGCTTGTTCCAGGAAATAAGTTATTAGACAAAATTATATGCCTTTGTGTAGCTGTTTTTCTGTCTGTTTGTTTTTAATCTCTAGGATGAGATTTTGCTGTGTAACTTACTTCCATGCTAAACATACCTATTGCAATCACCCTTGCCTGTTATTGCCCCTTCCTAATACAGATATTGCTTGTGACCAAAAGACACTAAGAATAGCAAGGAAGGGGATAAGTGTTCCACGCTCACCTTCCATGAATGACTATTAGGTATAATTTCAGGAGAACCAATAAAAAGCTTTCCTTTTCATTGCCTGAATTGGTTCAAATGATTGCTGTTTCCAAGTTGTCAGGTAGGATTCAAACTGGGTACTAAGAATATTCTCTCTGTCCTTGCTGGGACTGATCACTGGAAGGACAGACTGTCTGTCAGCAGTTACTGATTTCCAGTTGCTTGAAGAACATTGGTGGAGATAGGTTAAAGTTCCTGCCCTTGGATAAGTTTATATTTTCATATTGGTTCATATGCTGCAGATGAATTTATCCCATCATTGTATGCACCCACCTGTGCATGCATGTGCATGCTGAACTGACTACAGTCACACAGAATCGGCATGGAGAGGATTCCTAGGAGCAGATCCTGATTTAAGTACAGAAGGTTAATCCAGGCCAAGTGATAAGACACATTGTATAAGAGGGTTGCAAAGTAGTTCTTCTTGGCTGCATGAGTTCAATGGGATATATTTTTTAGTTCAGGATTTTTAGCTAGATGTAGCATAGCATCTGACAATAATGATATTAATCATTAAAATGACTACTACTAATAATGGTAGTAGTGATAGTATTCATGGTTAATATATGCTAAGCACATGGCATGTGCACTGTTCAGTGTTTTGTTTTCAAACGTTATTTTGTGAAGTCTTGCTTTTTTTTTTTTTTTGAAGATTTTATTATTTTTAGAGAGAGGGGAAGGGAGGGAGGCAGAGAGGGAGAGAAACATCAATGTATGGTTGCCTTTCACCTGCCTCTAGCTACAGAACTAGCTGGAGACCCAGCTTGCAACCTGGTTATGTTGCCCTGGCTGGGGAATCGAACCAGTGACCTTTGGATTCGCAGGCTGGCACCTTTCCACTGAGCCACCAACCAGGTGTTCCATGTTTTGTTAGCCCATTTAATATTACAAGAATCCTATGAAGTTGGTTACTACTATTATCCTCATTGTAGAGATGAGAAAATGGATGCACAAGGAGACTAGGTAGCATGTGTAAGGTCTTCCAGCTTATAAGTGGAAGAGGCAGGCGTCAAATACTGTTCTGCTTAAAAATCCAGGTTCCGCATCTTTAACTAAATTATTCCCACTGCACGTCTCAGTAGACCAGTGGGAGCAGGTGCTGCTCAACTCCTCAAGTGAGGGGTGAGCAGGTGAGAGTGGGAAAGTAAAAGTTGCAAGTGTAGATGAATCTTTGAGACACAGAGGTGAGAGAGGGTGTTAGGGAAACAAGCTAGGAGGGGTGGAGGAAGGACTACTGATGGAACATAGCCTTAAGGGAGTGGCCAGGGGCCAGAAAGACATTGACAACATAAGTGAGGTAGCTGCCTGGAAGTAGAGGAAAGATGCCTCTTTTCTCTAGTCTTGAGATAGCAGATTGAGGCAGGAGGGGTGGAAATGTATAAGAAAAGGGTGGAAGAGGCTGAGGCAGTTCTTATCCAGTGGTTCTCATTTCTCAGTGAAGTGGAGGCAAGTTCACACCCTATTGGAGTGGAGTAAAGGGCTGTGGGTACGATCTTCTAACAGCGCTAGAGAGATGAAGATCTTGAATACTAGCAGTCATTGAGTGCGATGGGCAAGAAAGCTGACCAAGGACAAATAAAAGGATTGAGGGCCACGTGGAGATTTAAAAGTCGTTAACTCGTCAGGACACTAGGCTACTTGGCTGGTGATTTTCCTCCAGCAACACTTGGCTCTCTGCACACTGGAGTGGGAAGTGCCAATGGAGGCCGATGTGAGGGGGAGAACACAGGCATGTGGCAGATGAGATGGTGACAGCATGCAGGAGGCCCAGGTGGGTTAGATCAGCTACGCATTTACCTCACAGTTGATTCAAGTTCATGGTTTATACCTCTGTACTTCATAGGTTTTTTTTGTTGGTTTTAATCAAAATGTGTTATAATGATGTGCTTCCATAATTGTCTCCATTGCTAGGGCAGATAAGGTTTTACATAAAAAGATTGGGCCTTACTGTGTTTTTATTCTCAGTGACTTGCTCAGTGTTGGCCACTTCCTAAACCCCAGCTGAGGATAAATGTTTGTTAAAAGAATGAAAGTTCATGGTACACCTTCCAGAGACCCTGCTAAGTCGCAGTTCTAGTCTCGACATTAACAGTGACCTTAGACACACCAGTGTCATACATTTGTATAATAAAGCTTTGACAAGCATCTTCTCTGTGACAGCCACTGGACTAGGAATTGGGACACAGAAGTAAAAGCCAAAGTCCATGCCTTCAAGGGGACTTGCAGTTTAGTGGGGGAGACGGACATATACGGAAGCAATTACAATACAGGGTGCAGCAGAGGCCTTGGGCCAACCACCACTCCTCAGTCATAACCTTAGTCATTATTCCGATACTATTGGCATAATTTTGAGGTGAGCAAATTCCCTTTGCTATCTTTAAGAAGGGTTCACTAGTTCCTTATAAGAAGTCAAGTTAGTAGCACTTCCTGCGCTGCATGGTTAAAAGTTTTAATTACTTTGGAAAATGACTGGGGGGCAGTAGAGAATCCTTAGGTGCACATAAACATGATCAAAGGCACTTGAAAGTATTTTTCCTTGATGAGGTGGAAAAGGAAGTCCTAGCTTCGGCAGGGGCTCAGTGGTGAGGACACACTTCACAGGTTTGTTCATGGGGATGAAGAGAACGGGCTCCCTAAATCCCTGGATATAAAAGTAAATAAAAAGTGTAAAAAGGCAGCTTAGTTTATAAGCTGCATCTGTGTGCAAGGCACTGTGCCTCGCCCCTGGGGGAGAGCTAGAGACACAGAAACCCCCCCGGGGGAGGCTGCGGTCTAGGGAGGGGAGCGGGGCTGGTCCTTACCCGCAGTGAAGACAGTGGGTGCGGTTTTCAAGTGGATGGCTAGTTTGCCTGAAGTTGGGGAGGAGGAGGTTGACTGAGGTTAAAAGGCCTCGTCCTTCTCTAAGCAGAAGTGGTTCCTGGCTACCTGCTTAGGTAATTTTTTAAATTAGCACTCTCTCCAGATCTGCTCGGTAACTGTCATGGAGTTGCTGAGTGTGTTTAAACCTGACAGGAGAGGATCAACTTGGTGAACTCTCAAAGTACCCTTTGAAATAACCTATGCAGTTTTTCTGGGTATTGGAGCGGGTGGCACGTATCCCTACTTATGTGGGACAAGCTTCCATTTCACTTTTTTAGGCTCTTAAATCCTAGAGGGTCATGCTAGGCTGTTTAACTTCCTTTGGATAATTTTATGACATTACCACATGCCTCTCGGCTTCCTTTTAAATGGTGTCAATGACAATATTCTATTTAAACTGTCATTTACATCACTGGGCACAAGGTTCCACATATTCCACAGTAGGTGTTTACTTAGTCTTAATATATTAAATCTATTAGTATAACTTTTTTTATTGTTGAGAGTTGCAGGATTTTTTTTTTTTTCTTTTTAATCAGCCAGGAGTCTTTTTTTCTTTCTTTTTCTGTACCAGCCAAGAGCTGTCGGAAAAGATTTTATGGGCATCTCAAATTACATCTTTCTTCGGTGAGACATCATTCTGTCCTCAAGTGCAGAGTATCCTTTGTATGTAACTTCATGAGACATCCACTTAATATTCTCACATTCTTTTGAAGACAATGCCAGATGACATCAGCTCCACAGTGCTTTTAAAACACAGCGCCGGTCGGCTTTGATTCCATCCGCTCACCGCACATTTCTAACTGTCACATTTGGCTAAGGGAAAAAGAAAGCCCCGAAGAAAAGGCCAGGCTATTAATGCGCTCTTCAAAATGCTAAGAAAAGGCTAAGCTGTTTATAACGTTTTCAGAATGCTCATCTTTTGGAGATGTGCCAGCAATAGTGTGAAGGTGAAATACGCTCTCCATTCGTCAAGGCACCAAGAGCCTTTGTGTTATCCGTGCTCAAAGCATTGGTCCTACTTTTGTCAGACAGGCAATGGGGGAGTATAATGGCACTTGGTTGTAATTTCAACTGAAATATAATCATGAGCCTGATATTGTCTATTTACTGTAAAAGCAGTGAGGAGCGTGCTTATTGCTTAATAAAGCAGGCCCGGCTTCATTCAGGATATCGTGGTATTTCAGACTCAAAGGGAAATTTCCCACAATTTAGTCATTTGTCTAACTTCCAAGGAGGTGAGAGGCAGCAGTATCATTAGCCAATCTGTTCATTGCATTCTTTCTATTTTGCCGAAATGGAGTTAAATGTTTACTTCATTCATTTCGCTACATGGTTTTGCCTTGATTAAAAAATTGGACCTTTGTAAGTGGAATTTAGTTTTAATTGAGGAGGATGTGGGCTTTTTCTTCAGAGAGTTGAGTCATTTGGCAAACTTTTGGAAATTTTCTGGACAAAGTTCCCTTACAATGAAAGACATTCCCAAAGAAGGAGCAGGTGTAAATTGACCCATTTTTCCCATCCATATTTTTGACAATAGCTGTTGGAGTTCTCTGTTCTTACCTCTTATTCCACCTGAATCTCAGGCAGCTAATGCCATTGTGTGCTTTTCTCAACCACCTGTGAGGGAACAGTGTGACGGCAAGAGGGCTGGGGTCCTTTAAGCTCCAGTTTTGCCCTCATGGAAAGTCATCAATCCTTAAACGCCCCACAGCCATCAGATCCTGTTGAAGGGTTTGAAAGTGATGCACCTTAAGGAATAAAAACAGGATCTGATTCTTGTTTCAACCATCCATTGATGTGTGACTGTGAGCAAGTACTTATCATAGCCGCTCCTCTTATAGGATTACCTTGGAAATAACATGCAACCCATTTAGTAAGGTGCCAGTGAAACACCTGTGGTCAGCGTCAAGAGCATCGCGGTCATCTTTATTTTTCCCACCCTTAAAATAACATGAAATGAGTCATTTGTTCATTTGACCATTAGCAACTCCTGTCATGAGTGGCCTTGGGCCTATCTAAATGTTTAATAATTCTCAAAAGAGTATAAGAACATTTTTTTAAGTGTGAGTACAATTTTTTTACTTAAAAGAATGATTTTACTCTGTTTTCACCTAGTAAGATATCCTATTTTCTCACATCATTCAATATTCTTCTACATTATTATTATTATTAAATTTAATTTTGTTGTTGTTGTATCATATCCATCCATCCCATTTCCCTTCCCTGAATATAAGAACATTTCATAGAAGTAGTCTTAGTGGTATTTTTCAACCACCCTTTTTAATTCATTTTTTGTTTTGAGATAATTGTAGATTCACATGCAATTATAAGAAATGCCAGTAATGGAGAGAGATCCTGTGTGCCCTTTAGCCAGAACTATGGCACAAAGTCACAACCAGGATTCTGACATTAATAAAGTCAGGATACAGAACAATTTCATCATTACAAGAATCCCTCATTGTCCTTTTATAGCTACTCCAGCTTTCCACCCCCATTCCTGTTCCAGATCCTGATCCTGTTCCAGATTCTGATCCTTGACAATTACTAATCTATTCTCCATTTCTATATATTTTTTTCATTTCAAGAATGCTGTATTAAAGGAACCATATAGTATGTAACTTTTGGGGGCTGGCTAGCTTTTTTTCACTCAGCATAATTCTACCAAGAGTCACTAAACTATTCCCTTGAAGAAATCAAAAATCTTTATTATGAGTGTTGACACATTTATTTTGGCAACAGAATTATCATTAGCCAAAAATGCATAATGTGGTATCTGTCATATATGTAGTATGGAGTAAATGTTCCTTCTCCTCCTTCTCTTCTTTCCTTTCCCCCTTCTTCCCCACATCCTCTTATTAATATTGACAAAAGCTGATTGCTGAAGTTAAAACTTCTAAAAAGAGTTAAATAAAATAATTCATGTGACAGTTGTTTTGGAAATTGCTGGTCAGTGTTGGCCACATTGTAAGAATGGCTTTCGGGGTATACTGATGCGAATAGAGAAGTCAGAATGAGTGCCCCCCTCAACCGCCCCCCCACCCCCCAATACACTGTGCACACAAGATCTGCCCTCCACTTTACTCCTGCAGAGGGTGCTACGAACCAACTAAGCCCTTCTTGCTTTGATTCTAAGCAATAGTCCTGGGAATAGTCCTTATAAATCTTTTGCTCTAAAATAGAGCCTTCTCTTTCTAGTCACCAGATATCAAACCCAGTGGGCTCCTTCTTAAAAGCATCAAGAAATGCCAAGTATCATTCAATCTCCAAAGTTTTCATGTCCGTATCTCAGGTCAAAAGCCCACAGGCAGACCTAAACCAACCCTTTAGGAGGGAACCCAGCTTCGTTGTACTCAGTGACAGCATTTCTTTCTGTAACTTTGCTGTTGAGATCCAAAGTCTGTCCTTTAATGGGGATTAAATCCCTACCCTGATTCAGAAACAGGGTAAGAGGCTAGAGCAAGCATGCCAAACATTCATGTTTGGGTCAGGATAAGGGTAGGCTAAGCTGTGCTAAGAAATATGTTTAAATCTCCATGGCATAAAGGCCTCCTTCTTTCTCATGCATAGTCCACTGAAGGGTAGGTAACTCTCCTTCAGCCTGTAGTGGTGCTGCCTGGACTCCATGGTCTCCGAAGTCACCACTGTAGGAGAAGGCTAGGGAATTCATAAGATGCTTTTAAGTAAGGTGACCCTACATCCCAGTTTGCCTGTGACAGTCACAACATATACCTGCTACTTTGGAGGAATGGTTAATAGCTCTCCTTTTATTTTATTCTCAAAGATGTCCCAGTTTAGACAATGAATTAGGGTGACCATTTCTAAGAGCCAGCTTTCATGAGTTCTGCTCCTATCCTAGTGGCCTTCACCTAACAAGCAAAGATGTAGAGAATTGTAGAGGAGTGAACACCAAAAGCTTCTGGCACAATAGACATTTTCAGGAATGCCACAAATTTTTTTAACAGAATTAATTCCACAGTTTTAATGACCGAAAGTCGCATTGAGCAGATATGATATAAAATACAATATTCTTTTTAAAATAATTTTTATTTATTATTTCAGAGAGAGAAGAAGGGAGAGAGTCAGAGAGGGAGAGAAAATGTATGGTTGCCTTTCACCTGCCTCTAGCTACAGAGCTGGCTGGAGACCTGGCTTGCAACCTGGCTATGTGCCCTGGCTGGGAATCAAATCAGCAACCTTTGGGTTTGCAGGCTGGCACCTTATCCACTGTGCCACCAGCCAGGGCTATAAATATGATATTCTTGGGACCAAAACCATCCCATGTTGTGGTAGGCTGAATTGTGCCCACCCCCCTTCACCATATGCACATCATAATCCCCAGAATCTGTCACCTTATATGACAGAAGGAACTTTGTTGATATGAATAAATTGAAGTGGGGGGATTATCCTGGATTATCCAGGTTGTCCCTAATGTAGTTATAGGTTCCTTACAAAAGGGAGGCAGAAGGAGATTTGACAGCAGAAGAGAAGACGGTGTGACGACAGAAGCAGAGGCTGGAATGATGTGTGTTGAAGCTGGAAAAAGAGCTACAAGCCAAGAAGCACAGGCAGCTCTACAAACCTCTGAAAGGCACAGAAACAGCTTCTCCCTTAGAACCTCCAGAAGGAGCAGTTGTGTGCACGTCTGGACTCCAGCGCAGTAACACTGATTTCAGATTTCTTATCTCCCAGGCTGTAAGCGAATCAAGTTGTGTTGTAGGCCGCCAGGTTTGTTGTGCATTTGTTAGAGCAGCACTCTGAAATGAATACATGCATGATTCCTGAAGTTCAGCGGTGACTTTGGATTTCTGTTTCAAGTTAAGGTGGCTCCTATCATTATCCTTGTTTCACATGTGACAATTTGAGGCCTGGAGAGTTGAACTGACTTCCCCAGGTTCCCGGAGCTCGTGGCAGAGCAGGATTCACACCTAGGCAGACAGGCTCCCCAGAACACGTTCCTAACCACTCTGCTCCCTACTGTCTCCCCTACTGGCCCGCTGTCCTCGAACTGCCCCCCAACCTGCTGTCAATCAGGAGATGCCCTGCTCCTCCCCATCCCACCTGGCTTCAGTCTTACTTTGTCCACGGTCTTGATGGCACTCGGGATCACCTTTCCAGCTTCATTCAGCTTTTGGAAATTTTAAAGAAGGTTCTAGGTCTTCCATAGGGAATTTAGGCTTCAGGTAAAGTTATTAAATTTCTTCATATTTAAGTGTTTGGGGGAAGGTATTACTGAATCTTTTTTCTACTCTTTAATTTCTGATTCTCTTCCTCATACTCTAGAGAGGGGAATGTTCCCAAGAGTAACCAAATAAAGGGATTAACAGAAGTAACACTGAAACTATTGAAGCTTGTTCTACCCATGGCCCAGAAAAGAGGCATCTGGAAATTTGCTATATGAATTCTTATATATTTAACTCTCCTCTTAGCTTACATTGGTTAAATACTAGTATGCATTTTGCTATATTGCTGCCTGTGTAATGGTTCTGTAGTTAGTCACCGAGTTAAGTTTTATGCCTACCTTGGCTCCTGCCCTGAGCCACCCAGCTCTCCCCTCCAGGAGTAAAGAACTAATTTTCCCAGCCCCGGGAAAGTGTTCCCTGGCAGCCCCTGGCTGGCTCTCAGCCCTTTCTGAGAGTTGGCCCTGGCTAAAGGACATGATTTCCTTTTGGGGGTGAAGTCTGCATCCAACTACTGGATGAGATGGGGGTACAAAGATCTGACTCCCCTACCACGATTAGGGGTAACTTTGAAGGGCCATCCTGCTGGGGTTGTCTGTGCAGCTATTTCTCTCTCTGCCTAACTGCTTTCTTCCCTTTGGGCATGAGAGTTGACCCCAAGGGCATTCCCACATAAACTTCCCGCAAGCTAAGCTCTCTTTCGGGTTTGCCTCCCAGAAACAGCAAAATGAGTGAAAAATAAAAAAGGAAGATCCCTGATAGATGATAAATACATAAGGGTGCTTGATTAATTCTTATTTTCAGGAATTAGAAGTGCTCTAAAGGAACTAGGAAACATGCTTCCTGGCTTAAAGTTTGTTTTTTAATGTAGAAGTAGGGGGGCAAGTGTTATACATGGCACCCACTCATGATTAAAAATACATTCTATAAGGTGACTCATATTTTTCTCTTTTTTTTTAATTTAATTTTATTTTTTATTATTATTTCAGAGAGAGGGGAAGGAAGAGAGGCAGAGAGGGAAAGAAACATCAATGTATGGTTGCCTTTCACTTGCCTCCAGCTATGGACCTGGCTGGAGACCTGGCTTGCAACCTGGTTCTGTGCCTTGGCTGGGGAATTGAACCAGTGACCTTTGGGTTCGCAGGCTAGCACCTATCCACTGAGCCACCAGCCAGGGCTCCATATTTTTCTATTGACCCTCATTTTAACAGTTAATTTACAAATGAAATGAACTCTGTAAAAACAGTCTTCAGCCAATGTCCAGTCCTCAATAAATGCAGCCTGCCTTCCTTGGTGAAACAATTTTTCCAGAGTATAAAAATAGGACTTAGGAAAGCTTTAAAACCATCTTCTGAAAATAGAGGCAATGATGTAAAGTGAAATGTAATCACACATAAGTACTATATCAGAATTTATACCCTGTCATCTCCACAGAGAATGAGGAATAGACATTCAGTTTTACAACACATGGAATAGGCATTTCTGTAATCCTCTATCCAAGAAAACTTTTCCTTCCGTTCTTCCCACAAACCCCTGATTATAAGCACTGAGCCACAGGCCATGAACTTGCATCTAGCCTTTAAGCCCTGTGAACTTCAGTGTTGATTTATAACTCATGCCTTCTGTTCTGATTAAATTTTTGATGTTTTAAAGAGAATTTTCCCTATTTGAGATCATTTATTAGTTCTTTATATGGCAAAAAATACTTACGTGTGTGTGTGTATGTAGATGGGAGGCAGAGAGAGAGAGAGAGAGAGAGAGAGAGAGAGAGAGCAAGAGAGGAGAGAGAGAGAGCTGTTCTTTCTGCACAATAGGGTGTCAGATTTCAAAGGTTCTTTTCAATTTTTGAGCAATCAGAATAAGCCTTGGTATGTACAGCCTGAACTATTGTGTTTTTTCTTATGAGTCTCTTTTGGTCTTAGAGGATTGTATTTTGTTTTTTAAATTTTTAAAAAAGATTTTATTTATTATTTTTAGAGGAAGAAAGGGAGAGAGGCAGGGAGGGTGGGAGACATCAATGTATGGTTGCCTTTCACCTGCCTTCAGCCATGGACCTGGCTGGAGACCTGGCTTGCAACCTGGTTATGTGCCCTGGCTGGGAATTGAACAGTGACCTTAGGGTTCACAGGCTAGCTCCTTATCTACTGTGCCATCAGCCAGGGCAAGGATTGTTTTTTTTAGTTTTCTATAAAAAGCATATATCCATAATAATGATATTACTGCCAACTCTGTCACTTTTAATCAAGTAGTGGCTTAGCCAGGATGTGAGAGGCAATGTGTGCAGAATAGGTGCTAAGGAGGTGGGTGTAGAGGAAGCCCCAAAGGCCCCAAAGACATTTACTAGGTGAGCACTGCCCTAATTTACATCATATCAGATAGGAGAGATGTTTGTGTTGTTTTCCTGGCACTGGCCAGTTTGACAGCATCACCAACAGCGTATCCAACAATTCTCTTCATTTCCAACACTACTATCCGAGTGCAGACACCACAGATTAATGGCTCAATCCAAGGCTGCCCCCACTTCAGACACTGATTACAAAGGAAGTGCCAGGTTACCCACCCTTCTGCCCAGCATCCTATACATTTGGGAGTTTCCATCATGCCCCTCAGGTTCCAGGATTTGTGAGAATGACTTGCAGAAGTCAGGAAAGCACTTTATGTGTGATTACCAGTTTATTATAAAGTATAGAAATGTGGGCTCACTTAAATGTCCAGATAAATCAATATTGAATAGATACAGAACAAGAAACATGACTAAAGAAATAGTTTACCCGTTAATTCAGTCATTTTACTTGAAATCTTGCACAGTTGTTTTTTTTTTTAATCTTGAATTCTCTGGGAAGAAGGTGTAACTCTGAATTCTTAAAGCACATTCAGATTCTCTTAATACAGGGGCAGGCAAAAGTAGGTTTACAGTTATGAGTATGCAAAACAGAGTTTATTCTTGTAATATTATTTGTTAATTGTATTTATTACTTTATTATTATTAACCTAATTTTCTCTATTCCTGTATTTATAGCATTGATATACTTTGTCAATGAAATCAACTTAGCATGTTCACCTAACTCAATATTTTTTTTAAAACTGGACTTCATTATTTTGATAATAGTGACTTTTTTTTCTTTAAAGATTTTATTTACTTATTTAGAGTGATGGGAAGGAAGGGAGAAAGAGAGGGAGAGGAACACGGATGTGTGAGAGATACATGGCTTGGTCACCTCTTGCTTGCCTCCAACTGGGGACCTGCCCCACAACCCAGGCATGTTTCCTGATTGGGAAGTGAACCGGCAACCTATTGGTTCACAGGCCCAATGCTCAGTCCACCAAGCCACACAAGCCAGGGGTGAAACCCTTTTCAATGGCATTTGAGATCTTCTACATCGTCTCCCTAGTCCTGGACCTATGGTTCTACATGTACATGTCTTCTAGTTTGTAAACTTAGAGTACAATGATGCTTAATGATGCTGCTGCTGCTGATGAGAACAATCATGAATCCCAAAGGTGTTCTACATGCTTAGTAAATAACTAGTTTTTTAAACCTATATTATCTTTAATAAGACCAAGTTTGATTCATTGCTATACCTACTTTATTTGCCCCACTTAGCTCTTGCCTCAGAAAGGTTTGTTGAAAGTTGGGCAGGTAGTGACTTTTTAATTTTACTGTTTAGTATAATGTTTATGTCAAAAAATACCTTGAACATGTTTAGGGTAGTTTCCTTTTGTTCCTAATTTAAGTAGAAGTTTTAAGAACAATAAGTTTCAATAGCAGTTCTGTGAATTAACATTACTTTGCAATTTGTAGCTATTGCAATAAGGCAAAAGAATAAAATCAGTGACATAAAAATTAATAAATAATAAAATCATATTTAGTTTTAGGCAATATAATTGTAAAACCCAAACCAATGAATTTCCAAAATTATTGCATTAAGAGAATCTGAGAAAAATGAATAACTCTTTCTGCTAAGAATAACCATTTAAAATGGAAAATTTTAAACTCCATCCACAACAATAACAAAACTATAGAATGCCTAGGAGTAAACTTAACAAAAACAATACACAATGTATGTAAATAATGAGATGAGACTTAGTGGTAAACAATTTTACAATGCCATTTATTAAATAACATTTCCCTTTTCCCTGGGTGGAAGAGTCAGGTAATCAATGACAACCTATCATCACTTCTAATTAACACTGTGTGGAACTTCTTACTGATGAAATAAAGAAAGAAATATTTTAAAAGGATGATTATGGGAAAAGGAGGAATAAATTCTCATTATTCACAGATACAGAAAATCTGAAATAGCCTTCAAAAACCTCTTAAATATGTGAATTTAGCAAAGTTGCTATGTACAATATTAATGTAAATATAAATTTTATTTCTATATAGCAGAAAAACAGGTATAAAAATTTTTTTAAGTTACCATTTAAGTAGTATTAGAAAATTTACATGGAAATATAAATGACGGACTAGCCAGGATGACCTAGAAAAAGAAGAAAGCTATGGGTTTTACACTTCTGGTTCTCATCTTATTAAAGGGCTACAGTAATAGTGTTGGATTAGAGTAAGTACAGAAGGAGACCAGGGAGACAGTTTAGAAAGGAATCTATCCACACAGTCACAGTTTCATGGTTTATGTCAAAGGTGACTCTTTAGTACAGCAAGGACTAAACAGTCCTTTCAACCAATGGATCTGGGTCAGTTGGTGTCTATATAGAAAAACAATATGCTTTGATCCCTGTCTCACAGTATATATAGAATCAATTCTGAACTGATTATAGAACTAAATGTGAAAAATAAACAGTAATGCTGTTAGAAGAAATCATAGATTATCTTCATGACTTTAAGGACTTACGGAAAAGTACCAATCATGGAGGAAACTGGGTGATATTTTAAGACACTATTATAAGATTGACATGGAAAGCCACAGAGTGGAAGAAAAATATTTGCATATACCCAACAAAGAACTCATTTCTAGAATATATTAAGAATTCCCATATATATCATTAAGAAAAAGATAACTCAATGTTAATTGGAAAAAAGATGTGTATTTCAACAAAGAGACTAATAAAGATAAATTGAATATTATTAGTGTTAGAGATATGACACTAAAAACATAAAGATATATCTGAAAACTTGTAACATAATGTCTAAAATTAAAAAGTAAAATGAGCCCTGGCTGGTGGCATAGTGAATAAGGTGCCAGCCTGCGAACCCAAAGGTCACTGGTTCGATGCCCCAGTCAGGGCACATAACCAGGTTGCAAGCCAGGTCTCCAGCCAGGTTCTTAGCTGGAGGCAGGTGAAAAACAACCATATATTCATGTTCTCTCCCTTCCTTCCTCTCTCCCTGCCCTTTTCTCTAAAAATAATGAATAAAAATCTTTATATATATATTCAAAACACACACATGAAACTAAAATATTGGCATACAGGCCAGAAAAGTGGTTACTCTGTGGGAAGGAGGGAGTGTTGGAGGACTATTTGGATGCCAGTCATGTTCTGTTTCCCGATTTGAGTAATGGTTATGAGGATGTGTTCATTTTGAAAAAAATCAAGATGGACACTTAAGCTGTCTCCTTTTTCTGTCCATATATTATATTTCAATTAAAAGTTTATATAAAGAATTGTGTTCAACAATAGAAAAATACAGACTACTATATTATTATAGCATAATGGATATAGCTGGAATTTGAAGCATTAGACTTGTCCACCAAAGCATTTAATATGCCTAGGTATCTAGAAATGTAGGAGTAATAACACAAGGGTAAGCTCTGACATTTTAGGGTTATTTGTGGTCTCCAGAAGATATATATGAATTCGTAAGTCCAGGGTGATAACTATTTTTATTTTATCTTCCTGGTCTGAAGCTTGTGAACTCCATAAGTAAAGTTGGCTATTAATCTTCATTCTTTGACAAATAGCCATTTGTTTCTGCAGGTTCACTGTCAAGGGTTAGAGGCCAAAGTGCTCTATTTGTATCTGTTATATAAATTATGTCATAAGATGCTTCTAATGTTATCTAAAACTAACTTGGCTACTTAATTTTTTTAACGACTTTTATCTTTAACATCAGAAGAATTATACAACAGAGATATAGCACAAAAGGAAATACAAATAGTTTAATGTTAATTATTATTTCTATGTATACTACTTTGAAAATGATCTACTAAAGGGTAATATTGGATGTGAGGCCTTTCATCATTGTATAATATACCACATTCAGTGAAATTAAATAGCAATGAGATCTAACCAAAATAATCATGGTAATCACATATATTTTTAACATATTAATAAGCTAGTTGGTATTAGCTCTGCAAAATGCTTCCAATGTTTTAATAAGTAAAAATAGTCATTAAATGGCAAAAAAAAGTTTCATAACATTCCATAATGCTATACTACCCAGTGTGTGGAAAAACTCTCATATATTTCTGGTTGAAGTATTAATTGCCACAACCTATGTGGAAGGTAATCTGGCAGGAAATGTTAAAAAGTAAAATGTAAACACCCTTGGACTAAACTAACCACGATGGGAAATCAGTAATAAGGAAATTAAACCACCTGTACTCAAAAGATATATATACAGACAAGCATGTATAAAAACTAGAAACTACCTCTTTGGCAAATGATTGAATAAATTAGGATATGTCCATCCCATGCATTGTTATATAGCCATTAAAAACAATGTGTTCAATAATGATAAGACATCGCCTCTATCAGTGTTTGTGATAATTACCCTTCTAACCGCAGTTGACCCTTGAACAACATGATTTGGCCTGTATGAGTTCATTTACATGTGGATTTAAAAATACCTACTGTATTGTAAATGTGTGCTCTCTTCCTTATGAGTTTCTTAATATTTTCTTTTTTCTAGCTTACTTTATTGTGAGAATATAGTATATAATACAAATAACATACAAAATATGTGTTAATCAATTGTGTATGCTGTCAGTAAGGCTTCTAGTCAACAGTAGGCGGTTAGTAGCTAAGTTTTGGGGGAGTAAAAGTTACACACATAGGGAGGGGGAGAGCAATGATTGAGAAGCGGGACAAATGTACTGCAACGACAAGAAATTAATTTTAAAAAGTTATACACAGATTTTCAAGTGTGTGGGAGGGTTGGCACCCCTAATCCTGACATTGTTTAAGGGTCAACTGTATTTTATATGTGTAAACTCTTTCCATTCTTGTAATAATACTGCATAGGAATTATTATGATTTCCACTTTATGGATGAGAAAAATCAAAGTTCAAATGCATCAGATATTTTACCCAACCTCACATCACTAGTATATGCTTAGCTCAAAATTTGAACCTGACAGTCTTATGCCAGAAGGCACACTCCTAACCTCCATGTGGTTATTCTTCCCTCCTGAATTGATTAAGGATGGATTTCTCTTATGTATTGGTAATTGGAAAGCAAATAATGGAAATCGAGTTATTCTGTTCCAATAAAGGGAAAGAAAGAACAGACAAAATAAAAAACCCACATGAATATACATTTATGTATGAGAATTTTAACAGTTTTAGAAGAATACTCCTCCAACTGGTAACACTATACATATGCTACAAGATTTAGTGAGAAAGGAGTGAGTATTCATTTTTATTTTTTCACCTCTTTATTATTTGAAATTATGGAAAACTCTGGAATACTTTTGTCATTTTTTAATTCAATAAAGTGAACAAAAAGAAATAAAAACTGGTCTAAATTTTTTGGTTCAATGTGTTTTATTTGAGAGTTAACATTCAACAAATAGACAAGGAATTAATAAAACTTGTCCTCTAAGTTTTTACCAGGATTCAGGCCCCCAAGAATCTAATTCATTATGGTTGCTCTACAAGACATCTAGGCTTCAGCAGTATCTAGACTCAGTAGCATGTGCTCCCTTTTCTTCAGTTTGTCTCTCATTCCTGCCCTTCTCCCAATCAAATAACCCCTGTCATGGCCACAAAAGCAATCTTATTTCCCATTTTCCAGTCTCTCAGATGACTTTAGCTACTCTAGTCTTTGGCGTGGAGAATGAGCCCCTACCACAGTTGCTTCGCTGTGGCAGGACCTGAGCTTAAAATGAGAGGGAGTTTTGTTTGGGCAATCTGTTAGGGAGGCAGGCATTTCATTAGCAACAGACCCGAAGGTCCTACATGTAGAATCATATACAATGATTATGTAAATACAAATAGTTCACATCTCTAGAAGTATCATTTTTATATTCATAAATACAAATCTGTATGCTATTTTATAGCCTTGTAGATATGAATTTTAATAGGATATAGAATATATATGACATTTCACCAGTGTAAAGACGTGAAACTTTGTGTCTTACCTCAAGCAAGAATTAAGTGCCTTTCATATAAAATTATTCTAGGGAATTGGTATTTGTGTATTTTGAGAACTTCAGTCAACAGTTTAAAACAATGCATCTCATGAATATGTTAATGTTTTTTCTCAGGTTCCATTTCATGTGTCGCTACAATCTATATTCAATCTGGAGAGACTTTTTGATCTTGCTAATGGTTGTATCGTACCAGGAGGAAGCCTTTTCAACTGGATTGTGTCCATTATTCCCTGAACATTCTTTACATGTTAGCTTGATAAAGGATTTAATTGGTACTGTTTTTCCTGCTTGAAATGTTTTGAAACTGTCCTCTTCTGACGAGCAAATTAAAGTTGTTTTCTTATATAAGCTAAAATTTCTTCAAAAACTATAGTTTTGAGTAATGTTTTACATTACATTTTAATTAAATGACAATGCTGTTGTGTTGCTTCTTAAGACATCTTACAGTAATACTTATAGAAAAATGTGTGTACAGTCCAACTATTCCCATGTTTACAGGCAATAGGTTATGTTTCTGTTGTCTTTAGATGTATCCATATTGCAAAACTGGGGGAATTTTGCATCCAGGGTGGCTATTATTATAACCAGAAAGAGGATGCTACTGGCATCTAGTGGGTAGAATCCAGGGATGCTGCAAAACATCCTACAATCCCAGGAGAGCTCCCCACAAACATGATTTATCTGGCCCGAAATGTTAACAGTGCCAAGGAAGAGAAATCCTGGATTAAATCTCAACATGTGGTAAGTTTAACTTTGGGAGGTTATCGATGGGGTTTGGGAAAAAATCTGTAACAAAGAAGATCTTTCATGTTTTTATTCTTCTGAGAGGCAACATGGCAAAAAATTTTAAAGCATGGGCTATGGAATTATACAGATCTGAATGTGAATAATAGCTTTGACACTCCTTGTGCTACTTTGGGAAAGTAATACATTATTTAAGCCATTGTTTTCTTGCCAGTAAAATAGGAATATTAATAGGATTGCTGTGTGGATTAAGTGAGATGATGTAAGAAGACACTAAACACAACACCTGAAGTAGTAATAAGTCATTATGCTAAGAGTTTTTGTTTCCCTGCCAAATTGGAAGAGGATCATGCATTTCCGACTCATTTTTTTTTTTTTGGCATCAAAGTTCCAAAGTTTAGAAATAGCTAAGCTAGAATTGTTCTAGGATACTCCATAGAAGAAATGAGTCTTGAGGGAGACTTTTAATTATAAAGATTTTGATGGTTGAAAATGTGCTAGTAGGCAGGATGCTATAAAAGAAGAGAAGCACAAAAATGAACATAAATATGATATATGTGCAAAGGACTTTCCTACACCTACCTGAAGTGGACACTCATGTCAGAAAATAAGAAATTCTAAGGGTGGAACTGGGCTTAATTCATCTCTGATAAGGTACCATTACTGATCATTCAGCAGAGGAGTGGCAAATTCCAAACACTATTAGAGATAATAAATGTCGAGTTAGTGGAAAGGAATGAATGGATTAACTAATTAAATGAATGATGGCCTGGTTTCAGGGAAAATAAGTGTGCAGTATTCAATGATAAAGGAAGAAACAAAAGTGAAAAGACCAGTAGGAAAGGAACAAGATATTTTCTATGGGATTCAGAAAAATAATTGCCTGACTATATTATTCTATGAAATAAAGTTTGGGTCAAACAGAAAAGCCATTCAGATCGTAATGACTCTACTGGGGCTTATAAATTTCTTGCTGAGCTAGAGAATGGTTGCAAGGATTTTGTGTTTCTCCCAGGGGAAGTTTAATGTATTATGCCCAGTCTGGCCCCCAGGGACAAAAAGGCACAACCCAAGACGGTACACATTTGATATAGCTTATAGAAATACAGCATGAGCAAGGCCATTTACTGCAACCTAGTGTTAAGTTCCTGGAACTATGAAGTTTTTATTAATTGCATGCTTTTTAAATTTTAAATATTTGTGGATATAAAGGCACATATGGTTTTATAGAATGCCAGAGAGATGCCTGGTATATAGTAGGGGTCTAAAATATTTGTTGAATGAGTAAATGAATGGATGGATGGATAGAAGGTTAGATGGAAGGAAGGAAGGATGGGAGGAAAGAAGGAAAGAAGGGAAGGAAGGAAGGAAGGAAGGAAGGAAGGAAGGAAGGAAGGAAAGGTGAATGAATGTGACCCCAAAAGATGGCACTATGTGGCTCTAAAAGAAGGGGAAGCAAAAGTATCACCACCACCTTCACCATCACTACCTCCACCATTATTGTCTGCCCTTACCATGACAGGCTGTGTATTAGTAAGCACTTTATATGCACCATCTCCTTCTGTCCTCACAATAATTATGACCCAACGCACATAGGATGACTGGCCCATGTTCACAATGTAGACTATTACGTAACTTCCCCAATGATTAAAGTTCGTTGGAGGCAGAGCCGGGACTTAACCCCCAGCTTTGTCTGACTGGGGAATCTGAGTTCTCTGTTGCCACATTGGCTACCTGAACCCTAGTGCCCACTCCCTGATGCTGAGCAGTTTGAGTTAAGGAAGAGGGAGACATAGCCCGGCATCAAGCTCAAATTGGAACCCCTATGAATACCCCTAGGAGGAAATATTTTGTAATGACTTAAAGGAGTGTCCCAAACAAGCAGAGGGTGCTCCCAATGTTATCCTGGCCAGACTCCGGCTTTCCTCTGGGGAAGCAAGGTCCCTTCAGACTGCTGCAGATAATATTTCAACACACTTTCACTTTTTCTCCACTTTTAGTAACTTAGATGCTCTTATTCTTGGGTGTTGTTTGGACCGAAAGAAACGCTGTCTCCAACTGCACCGACCCTGCAGTCACAGTTTCCCTGTGTGAAGCCATCACCATTCCAGCCACCTCCTGTCTCTTCTAAATTCGTAACGGCTCTCACTAGAGTTGAAACTTTCGGTGATAAAATGGGCTGAAGTAGAAACAAACAAACAAACAAACAAAAAAAAAAATTCAAAATCTACCAGGATGGAAGATGTGTTTATTTCCAGAAATGTTTCAGGTTTTTTTTTTTTCCCTCTAAAGACCAAATTACACAATTTGCAACTGCTTTTTTTTCTTCATGCAATGTATGGTATTTGCAAATGCTTTATAGCAGACACCTGCGAGTTTTCTATTTGTTTTAATTACAGCTGAGAATGACAGGAGGCGTCCCACAGAAAGGGGGAGAGAAAGGGAAGCAGAAAGAGAGGGAAGGGAAGTGGGGTGCCAGAGAACAGGAGCCAGAACCGCAGCTAACTGATGGGTAACCAAACCCCAGGCCTCCAGTATCTTTCCCCCAGCAGTCTCCAGGAGATGCTTTAGAAATGGAGCACCTGTCGGCCATCCAAAGGCTTAAATGCTGTCTGGGTTCACTTCACCTGTCAGCACTTAACACATTCCCTGCGTCAGCTGACTGTTCTTCAAATTTCTGGGGGTGTTGGGGGATGATGCCTTTCTAGAGGGTACTAGATGCTTGGTTTCTGCCTGTGGACTGCATTGCTCTTTTAGACAGCCTCATACCAATCTGGCCTCCCCAGTTCAAATGACAGAGGCTAGGGGTCCCAAAACTCCTTACAGCACTTCCTGGTGCCTGCTCATTTGGCTCTAACCAGTGCCCTCCGGCACCTACTTTTGTGTTGTTTTATTTTTGCACCCCAGACTTACAACCTTAGCGCAAGGGTGTTATAAATGTGTGAGCTTTCCCCACATTCCTTTGGGTTTCACTTGACTTGAGACTAGGTGCATTACTGTTTGCTCTAATGTATGTTGGTGTTTACAGGGTGTCCACAACACCTGGAAAACCAGCTGAAATAGACATAATATCATCATGGACATTGTCAGTCCATAAAATATAAATATTATTTTTAACTTATTCATTATCTATATGTGCATAGGATTGGACAAGCCCCAAAATGTGGGTTAGGGGAGGAAACAGTGGACCCAGAAATACACAGTTTAACCATTCTTCCTCATTTTCTCATATTTGAAATTCCTGTGGTGTATGCCCTGAAAGTTCTCATTCAGGTGCCCAAACAACTTGTGCAAAAATATCCACTGATGCGTTGATTACAGTAGTAAAAAACTAGAAACCTATTTAGTATCCCTAAGATAGAGAACAGATAAATACATAATGGTGTAGTCATATAGTAAGTATTATGTAAAAGCTATAAATTAATGAATCATAGACAACTATAGAGCAGTTATTAATGAATTATCATTTCTAACATATCAGAGACCTGTCCATCTGGATACACTTCAAAAGCAGGTTGAGCATAAAAAACAAACTGAGGTATTGCAGATGAACAGATAAGAAAGGTCATAGAAAGATACCATTATGTAAAAGTTTAAAAACAGGCAAGATGACATAACATATGTAATTATGGGTGTACAAGTATGTGCTAAGGCACTTTTTATTTATTTATTTTATTTTTTATTTTTTATTTTTTAAAGATTTTATTTCATTATTTTTAGAAAGAGGAGAAAGGAGAGAGGCAGAGAGGGAGAGAGACATCAATGTATGGTTGTGTTTCACCTGCCTCCAGCCACAGACCTGACTGGAGACCTGGTATGCAACCTGGTTATGTGCCCTGGCTGGGGAATCGAACCTGCAACCTTTGGGTTCGCAGGCCGGCGCCTTAACCACTGTGCTACCAGCCAGGGCCAAGGCACTTTTTAAACACAGGTTAGTGGTCAACACCAGAATCAGATTTGTGGTCACCTTGTGGATGAAGAAGGAGGAATGCGTTCTAGGAAAAAAAATACACAAGAAGTTTCCTTTGTATTGGTGAAATTTTCTTTTACAACCTGGGGGCTTGTTATATTTGCCTCTCAGTTTTTACATACGTGATGTATGTCGTAAATTAAAAACAAACACCCATTTACCTTCCCCACCCACTTGGCTAGGATATTTTGTGTGTATTGGCTCTCCCAGCAGGAAATAAGCTATAAATGTGCGTTACGTACGACTCTGCCCTCACTCTACAAGTGTAACTGAGTAGTTCATATCTGGTTCCATTCTTTGGGATTTTAATAACTAAACATAATTTTGAAGCTAATGCCACACCATACATGGGCCCAAGTTCAGAAAATCCAATCTATGAAAATATTAATTTTTAATATAAGGTAGTAAAGCCTCAACAAATATTTAATTAAATGGAGGAAGACTCCCGGTACAGTTCCTGTCAATTGTGGGTTACCTGGTTACACTTTAAATCATCTGATTTTCTGAAATGAGGTACATGCAGACATTTTTACATGACTGCTACTCATACACAATGAGATTCTCTTGGAAGGCCCATCTACTATCATAATTTCAACATTTAAAAAATAGATTAAGAATTTTTCTCTTTACTAAAGACATCTCCTAGTTTTGCTTCACACTTCAGTAGAGCTTTTCGAATTGTAACTTTGACACTGAAATTTCCATGGCAACATATTATTTTTTTGTCACAAAAACAAGGGTGATTAAGAAGAAGTCTTTAAAAAAAAAAAAGAAGAAGCCTTTAGTGACAGCAGTTCTCTTTATAATTAAATTCATTAGTTAAAATGCTGGGTTAAGAGGAACAGGAATTTTATTACAACGAAGACATTTCCAACTGGGGCTTTGGAGATAGCCCAGAATTAATTGCTATTAAATTGCCTTTGGTCCTGTTTGATGTTTAAGATAACATTTGTACACTTTGTATTTAGTAGCTTAGAATGGAGCAGGTCGGGCACTTATCACCCTCCCTTCAACTTGTCCACGGTGTGAAAACTCAGTAGATTGCTAATGTGTTTGAAGATTTCTAAGTCACTTCACAACTTTCCTAACTTAATTCTCCCCCACAAGATTCACAAGAATTTCTTGAACTCATTTATTTTCTAGGCACTATAAAAACAATGTCAGACTAAATAGAATTTGCAAAGTATTGAAAGGTACAAAATAGAAAGTAAAAGCCAAAAGTCCATCACTGTGAAACAGTGAGTTAACATGTAATAATTTCCTATCTTTATATTCTTATAGCCTATCTAATTATCTTCCCTAATAGCCAGGAAAAACAAACAAACAAAGCAAAAATGGCTTCAGATGGAAAAGTACACAGATTTGAGGCAGCTAGTCATATTCCCTAAGATGTGGCTTGTGTCTGGGAAAATGCCCAAGTTGGAGCTGTTTATACCTTTGTGGTTTGGTTTGTACAGTGTAGTAAAAAAAAAATCAGGAGGCCTTGGCTGGTGGCACAGTGGATAGGGCGTTGGCCTGCGAACCCAAAGGTCGCTGGTTCGATTCCCAGCCAGGGCATATAACCAGGTTGCAAGCCAGGTCTCCAGTCAGGTCTGTGGCTGGAGGCAGGTGAAAGGCAACCACACATTGACATCTTTCTCCCACTCTGCCTCTCTCCCTTCCCCCACTCTCTAAAAATAATAAAATATTTTTACAAACTCAGGATATAATTAGAGCCAAAAGAATTATCTAGCCCTGGCTGGTGGCACAGTGGATAAGGTGCCGGCCTGCAAACCCAAAGATTGCAAGCTGGGTCTCCAGCCAGGTCTGTAGCTGGAGGCAGGTGAAAGGCAACCATATGTTGATGCTTCTCTCCCTCTCTGCCTCTCTTCCTTCCTCTTTCTCTGGAAATAAAATCTTTTTTAAAAAAAGAATTATCTAGAGTTCTCCTTTCTACTAATAGGTAATGATCCATTAGAGGGAGAAAAAATAAAATCTTCATTTTGTCCTTTGGAGGCTGATCATGTAACTTACCTTTCATAGAACATTAGTGGTTCTCTGACAAACGTAACTCGTTCATTCCCGTACATGTCTGGTCAGTTGATAAATTGCTGTTCATTTACTCTGTGCCTTTGCTTCCTGGCCCGTAAAAATGTCCTTTCTCACTTTTTTTAGTTAAACACTATTCGTCAAGTGCCCACTATACGAGATCTGTCCTGAAAATATCAGCTACACAATCTTTTAATTATATTGACACTGGCTTGATACTTTCAGGACAGACCTCACATACCAGACACTATGCACATGAGGAATGCCACTTAGGCCATCCCTTCCTTCAGAAAATAACATCTAATGACACTAGCTCTTCATTCCAGATCCAGCCCAGGCAGCTCCCCTAGTAGCGACCTGTCTTTACCACACACCCCAGCACCTCCTTGTCATACTTATTCTCTTTTATACACGCCTATTTGTGTGTTTGTTTCTCTCCTTGGGGTCAGAGAAGAAGGTGGGTGTATTGCAAGGAAATAAACTTATTTTCCCATTCTTTTTTTACAGAACTTTCTCTTTAAATTTTGGGTTGCATTTCTTTTCTTTTTTTTTTTTTTTTCTTTTAATTTTATTGTTGTTGTATTACATCCATCCCTTTTTTTCTCCCCTCTGTCCCCCTCCCCACCCACCCTTTCCCCCCAAAGTCAATCCCACCTGTTGTCCATGTCCATGGTTCCTTTATACTAGGTTCTTGTCTAAGCTGCTCCCCTTCTTTGCCTCTGCCTCCCCCCTCCCCCTTCCCCCTTTCCTCCTGACCACTGCAGGCCTATTCCTTGTATTCATACACTTGGTTCTGTTTTGCTTATTGTTAGTTTTGCTCATTATTGTCCCGTAATGGGTGAGAACATATGATACCTGTCCTTCACTGACTGGCTTATTTCACTAAGCATAATATTCTCCAGTTCCATCCATGTTGTTGCAAAGGGTACAAGTTCCTTC
>PVIW01006135.1:0-40914 GCA_004026585.1 Noctilio leporinus
AAAATGGAACTGCCTTTTGATCCAGCAATTCCACTACTTGGACTATACCCAAAGAATCCTGAAACACCAATTCATAAGAACCTATGCACACCTATGTTCATAGCGGCACTATTTACAATAGCCAAGTGCTGGAAACAGCCTAAGTGCCCATCAGTGGATGATTGGATCAAAAAACTTTAGTACATTTACACAATGGAATACTATATAGCAGAAAGAAAGAAGGAACTTGTACCCTTTGCAACAACATGGATGGAACTGGAGAGTATTATGCTTAGTGAAATAAGCCAGTCAGTGAAGGACAAATATCATATGATCTCTCCCATTGCGAGACAATAATGAGCAAAACTAACAACAAGCAAAACAGAACCAAGTATACGAATACAAGGAATAGGCCTTCAGTGGTCAGGGGAAACGGGGTTGGGGGAAGGGGGCAGGCAGAGGCAAAGAAGGGGACAAGAACCTAGTATAAAGCTTAGATAAGAACCTAGTATAAAGAAACCATGGACATGGATAACAGGTGGGATTGACTTTGGGGGGAATGGGTGGGTGGGGAGGGGGACAGAGGGAAGCCAAAAGGGGATGGATGTAGTAAACAACAATAAAATAAAAAAAAAAAAAAAAAATGACTTTAGTCTCTAAACAGACCCTAGGGTCCATGACTGTATCAGAAGTATTTTTTTGAAACAAAACCCAAAGCAGTGTACAATGGCATGGAGGTTTTGAACTGTTGTCTTATGTGTGCTGACATTAAGATAAGGTATATCCGATCTAACAATACTTGAGTTTTATTCCTATATAGGCTAGATTTCTTGTGTAAAGGTGTTTATAGTAGAATGGACTACCTTGACCTAAGTGTTGCTTGTCCTAAGCAAAATATGAATGCATGTTGTGGCATCTCAGACCACAGACTTGTCTACATTTACCACATCATTAACTTCGGTGACCACTTATCATTAACAAGAAAGTTGTTTCAAGATACTGAGCACAGAAGAAATAGTAGATGGCCTCCCAGAGGAGAGTTTCATGCATAATAGTTGGGACCCAAAGTTTTGCACTTTTTATGCTTATTAACATTTTGACATTTGAAGAGTATGTTTGTTCCCATTATGCATTTATTTCCATTCCATTTGGTTTATTTTAATATCCATAAACTGTCATGTCTTTTGCCACTGAAGTTAATCTCCAACAAGTACTCAATGGGAGGGATTTTGGCCCTAAAACATGTTTCCAATCACTGCCATTTTGCATAATGTCAGCAGGTGTAACAAAGAGACCTATGAGCTGAGTGCCACAGTGAATTAAATCAGTGCATTCTGGGCTAGTATGTAGACAGGCACATTGAGGATTCCAAATCTTGCCATCAATAAAACTTAGGAGGGCTGCATTCTGAGGTAAATATCTCTCTAGGTATGCCTGAATTTTCCTCTTATAGTAAACTTTCTGTTATTTTTCAGAATTTTATTAGTTGGCCCTGGCATACAGTTACAACACAATATTTCTTGGTAATTATGGTAACTATAAGGCCCAGAAATATATTGAAGAACCTTTAGCTGACTCATCAAAGAAAGGTTGCGTTATTTTAAGAGTATTCAATATTAAATGCATTTTACTATAATATAAATGGTTAATTCACATATGGAACATATGATAACTCTATTTACCAGAGCATCTCCCTCTGCAGCCAGGCAAGATAACTAATAACTATGATAAATCCTTTTAAACTCAAATTATTTTTTAATATACATTTTCAAACTTTATTTTATTGTTGTTGTATTACATTCATCCCATTTACCGCCCCTACTCCCCTCTAAACTCAAGTTTTTTTTTTCTTAGCCTACTTGCTTTTTTTTAACCATGGTTTTGCTTAATTGTGTACAACATTCTCAATGACTTAAACAGTAAAAAATTGTCCACAGTTTATCTAAAGCTCAAAAAGCTGTTGTATTTACATTTGCATTAATATGTATTAATGTTTTCAACACAACTTTGCTGCTGGACTGAATGTGGGCTTGTGTGTGTGTGTGTGTGTGTGTGTTAATTCTTCTCAGAGAGGCAGTTGTTGGCAGATAGAAAAATGACTTGAATAGCAGATATATGATCTCATTTTTTTTCCTGGGTAGTTTACAATTTGGATTTAGGCTCAAAAGATGAAGTGTTTTAGCTTATGATGATTTCACAGATGCTGAATGCCCAGAACTTCTAATCTGTACAGTTAAACTATTTAGCAATTTCTAATTATAGAAATTACAGAGGATATTGTGAGCCCATTCTACTACGATGGAAAGGCGTGTGCTGCTTATGTTTTGGAACACTACTAGAGCCTTGAAACACTTCACACTTGCTTTAAACAGTTTGTTCCTCAACAGGAATATTTGGAAAGCAGTAGCAGCTGGAGTTTCCCTTTTTTGGCATTTTTTCTAAGTTCACTTTTGCTGGTCATGAGGGTAGAATACCCATGAATGAGAAAAATGTCTTATAAAGGAGGATCTAGGGAGGCCCTCAGCCCCTTTCACTAGGTGAGTACACAGTGAGAAGGCACTGACTATGATCCAGAAAGAACCTTCACCCAACCATGCTGGTGCCAGGAACTCAGACCCTGTCTATGGTGTGTTGTTGTAACAGCCCAAACTAAGACACAAACCTCTGAAACTTCTGACTTGAGCAACTGAAAGGAAGTGGCAACCAAATGAGATGGAAAAACTGGGGATGACTTGGTTTCAGTGAAAAAATAAGAAGTTTTTAATATGAGTTTGAAATGTTTTTTTCATTATTCCAAAATGCCTACATTAATTCATTTACAGAATTACTCTTTTAAGTAATATGAATTACAATATTACCAAACACATGCAAAGATACATTTATAGCCATACATATTTTTACACATATTTAAAGTATATACTGGATTTTGAAGAGTTAATACAAAAAATTTAAAGTATGCCAATAGCTTAGATAATTATTACATGTTAACTGATAGTGTTTTAGATATAGTGTAGCAAAATTAAGCAGGTTTTTTCTTCTTTAATACTTATTTTACTCTGGAATGATATTTTTGTGAAATACATCACAGAAATGGTGCATTACAGAACTCACTTTTGTGAAAGTTGTCCTAGAGACAGTGCCAAACTCATAGTAAAAAATGAATTTGGTTTTTGAGTCAGATCCTTCCCACTCCAATAATACAACTCAACTTTATTTTAAGCTACTGGAACTACAACTTAATCTTTTTGGAGTTTTCAATCTTAAATAGTAGCTTTATTTATTTATTTATTTAGCTGTGCACAGGTCTTACTTCTTTCAATACCCTCTGTTTTTCCTCTACACGTGTTTTACAAGTTGAAGCCTTCAGAAATAATGGCATTTGCAGCACTTAGCTGGTCCCCAGAGTAGATATTATTATGTCTACTAAGTTGAGGTAAAAAAATAAAAAGCCCTAGGATTTAAATAATTTTGTAGTATAGTATTCTAGCTATTTTTTAAAATTGTGGTTGACTTCCTATGTGTTCCTAAACTAACCCCTGAACTGTTTAAGAGTCTGTTGAGGTAGAGATTAGGTATGTTCACATTTCAATAATAAAGTTTACTATAGCATTCATTCCTTTTCCCAAGCATTCCTAGTTTGGGGGATCTTTATAACTGGAAATGTATATTTCCACAATTTGGTTGACAGGAATCTCATCTAATTTACATGCTAATATGAGAATATATATTGTCTATATGCAGGAATCATATAGTTTAGTAGTTTGCAAATTCCATCCAAATTGGTCTTCATTCTCAGCATCGTTTCTAACCTGAAGATTGACTGATTTCACAACACACCTGTGACCAGTTGGTTGCTATTTAAAACATAAATTGCTAACAAAATCTATATATTACACACCCACAAATGAGCACATATTTTGTAACAGTGAATAAGAAAGATAACATGTCTTCTATGTAATATACATCCACATTTTCTTAGGTTTTTCTTCTTCCTTAACTGAATTCAATTTTTCTGAGTTATTGCAAATACCCTCATTTTCCCATATTGTGAAATGATGCCAATCTAAGAAAACTTAACCTGCAGTAATGCAGATACAAGTAATACACAAAATTGTAACTTATTTAGTAAAATCTATTTATAACAAGATCACTTTAAAGCATTCATAAGTTAAAGTTGGTTCTTATCCATTCACTGCCCTATGTCTTTTTGTTGGTGCATTTAATCCATTTACCTTTGTACCTGTGTTTCTGTCTGTCTCTGTTTCTTCATCTTTTTAAAGCAGACCCTTGCAACATCTCTTGCAATGGAGATGTATTCTTTTAAACTTCTTTTTCTGGGAAGCTCCTTATTTCACCTTCCATTTTGAATGACAGCCTTGCTGGGTAAAGTATTTTTGGTTGCAGGCCTTTGTTTTTCATTGCTTGAAATATTTTTTGCCATCCCCTTCTGGCTTGTTGTTTCCGTTGAGAAATCAGCTGATAACCTTATGGGAGCCCCCCACCGCCACCCTCCCGTATGTTATTAGCTGTTTCTCTCTTGCTGCTTTTTGATTATCTCCTTGTCTTTGAAATTTGCCATTTTAATAATGATGTGTCTTGGAGTGGGCCTGTTTAGGTTCATCTTCCTTGGTACCCTCTGTGCTTCCTGAGTTTGCATGACATTTTCTGTCCTCCAGTGAGGGAAGTTTTCTGTCAAACTGTTTCTGTTTCAAAGAGGTTTTCTATGCCTTGCTCCTTCTCTTCTCCTTCTGGTATCCCTATGATATGGATGTTATTACATTTCATGTTGTCCTATAGCTCTCTTAAAACCACTTCATTCTTTTTCAGTCTTTTTTCATTTTATTGCACTGCCTAGGAATTTTTTTCTACATTGACCTCCAGCTTGCTGATCCAAACCTCTGCTTTCTCTAGCCTGCTTTTGATTCTTTCTACCGTGTTCTTCAATTCAGAAACTGTATTCTTCATTTCCTCCTGGCTCTTATGGATGGTTTCTATGTCCTTTTTAATGCTGGTATAGTTCTCAGTAAGTTCTTTGTAGCTTTTCTGGAGGTTTTTGTAGTTCTCCTGGAGTTCTTCATAGTCCCCCTGGAGTTGTTTGTAGTTTTCTTTGAACTCGCTAAGCTCATTGAGTTTCTCTATCATCATTATTTTGAATTCCATGTCTGAGAGTGTGCTTGTCTTTATTTCATTTTGTACTCATCCTGAGGATTCCTCCTTTCCATTTGCTGAGGGTTTATTTCTTTGCCTCCCTATTTTAGGTGGCTCTTATTTGTTTCTGCCCCTTAGATTGGTCTGCTTTGACTTCTGAAATGTTTTTAAATGTTCTTGTACAGTGGCGACTACTGATTAATCATGTCATCTCTTATGTCATTTAGTGATCCACAAATCACTGAAGATATACCAGTTTGGAAATAAACTCCACAAACAAACCACAGTTTGCATTATAGCTCAAAGCCAAACTTTATTTTACCTGTTAGTTACATTTTTCTTCAGTATAACTTTCTAAATTTACTTCCTCTTCAAAGGTCCAAATGATTGGGTCCTCTTCCTGCCCAGTGTCTGATGGAGTAGCATTTGAACAATAGGGGATCCCAAATTGGTTCTGGTAAATTAGTGTGGATCCTCTGAAGTTGGAATTGCCAAGAAGAGACAATAAATGTGCAATGTATTTCTGCTCTCTTAACTGCTCGCTGTTGAAACTCCAGTTCAGCACTTCTCTCCTGCACTTCCCTGTGCTCAGATGTTTTGTTTTCTCCCAGTGTTACTTTGTATAAACAAAAGCCTCCGGCCAGGGCACACTGGGTTAGCTGGGAGAGAGGCATGGTGGTTGTGCCTCGTTGCCCTGGGTGATGGAATGTTGAGGTCTGATGGAAAACTCCTTCTTGTCTATGGAGACCCCTTTGGTAATCAAAATTCACAGAAGGAATTTTAAAATAATGGGTTTAACTATGTAGGTTTTAATTTTGGTTAAAAATTGTATTTACATTTATAAGTTATTTTGTTCAGGAAATATTTTTCTGGTACTATGTAAGTTTATTTTGCCAATTTCCCTTACTTTTAGTGCAGGATACAACTGTATTTTAACTTGCAGTTTTCTGGATCCAAGCATTCTTAATATAAGTTTGACATCAGTAGACTTTGGCTCAATATATTGTCTTTTCATTATGCAGGGGCTATCATTACCAATGTCCACCTTCAAACCAGATTTTGGGCATGAAGAAGTCTCAGGTCTGTAAATTGTTACAGTTGTTTTTCACCTTCATCCAAATACCTTAATTTTAGAATTTATTTACCAGAAGACACCAATATAAAAATTATGACTTAGAGAATATTATGCAGCAACTGTTACTCATTGTGGGGATACACAGTGAATAATATGGACCACCCCCAACATTCCTGTTCTCACATAGCCTTCATTCTAATGGGAGGAGATATAAAATTAACAAAATATGTAAATAAAATACATACTCTATCTGATGGTGCTAAGTATAAAAAATAAGATCATTAAAACATAAGGAGAATGTTGGGGGCAGGAGGAGCGTTGCAATTTTAAAAAGAGAGTTAGGGTCTATGTTAAAAAGATATTTAAACAAAGATCTTAAGGCAGTATAAAAGAAACATGCAGCTGGTAGCACAGTGGACAAGGTGCCGGCCTGCGAACCCAAAGGTCGCAGGTTCGATTCCCCAGCCAGGGCACATAACCAGGTTGCAAACCAGGTCTCCAGTCAGGTCTGTGGCTGGAGGCAGGTGAAAGGCAACCATACATTGATGTCTCTCTCCCTCTCTGCCTCTCTCCCTTCCCCTCTTTCTAAAAATAATGAAATAAAATCTTTAAAAAAAATAAAAGAAACATGCAAATATGAGGCCAAATGTTTCAAGCACCAGAACAGTGAGTGCAAAGGCCCTGAGGTAAGAGAAGGCCTGGCATGTTAAAGATGAGAAAATAAACCAGGTGGCTTAGAGTGAAGAAAGCAAAAGAAAGAATAGTGGGAGGTCAGTTCAGAGAGACAATGGAGATCCCTTAGCCTGGCATGCTAACTCGGGCTTTTGCTAATAGTGAGATGGAAGGTGTAAAAGGGTTTTGAGCCAAAAAGTGACACAGTTGAAAAGGTGTCACACAACCTTACTGACTGCTATGTGGCAAACTGCCTGGAGAGGGCAAAGATGAAGTGGGGCAAACAATAAAGAAGCTTTTATAATAATCTAGATGAGAGATTATCAGGGAGGTAGTAGAATCTGACTGATGGGCAGATTATGGATATATTTTGAAAGTGAAGTCAGCAGAATTTATTAATGGGTTAGATGTAGGGTTTGAGACAAAGGAGTTAAGAGTGACCCTAAGATTTGGGAGAAAAGATCAGGATTTCAATTTTGGGGCATGAAAGATTTCAGATGCCTGTGGAGAAGCTGACTAGGTAGTTTGCAGTTCAGAAGAGAGGCTAGAACTGGTGACATAAATTTGGGAGTTATCTGTGCAGATGTCTACGCAGAAACCAGGATAATGGATGAAATGATGGGGTGTGGGTGTGGTTAGAAAAAAGAAGGGGCTGAGGGGACAAGTTCCAGGGTTTTCATTATTAGGAGGTGAACTGGTTTTGCTCACAACACTTCTGACAACTAATATGTGGGTTTTTCTCACACCAACAATCAGTTCTCCCACTTTCCAGACACCAGCTGGGTGTCCTACAACTCAACTCAATTCTGACACTAACTGTTCAAAGTTAGTATCGGATTCCATGAGTTTAAAAGTTCAGTCCTGCAAAACTGCCCCTTATTTCAGAGGTCAGTCATAAGCACTGGATCTTAAGGTTACCCACATTTCTGTCTGACTTGGCTAAAAAACAAGGGGTCCCATAACTCATTTTTGTCAAGTTCAGTCACTTGCTAGAAAGGCTCACAGAACTCAAGATATACTTACATTTACCAGCTTATTACAAAGGACACATCTGAGGGGCAGTCAAATGAAAGAGATGCATAGGTGAAGGATTGGGTAAGGGGATAGAGCTTCCATGCCCCTTCTAAGCAGGTCACCCTCCCAGATGTGTTCCCCAAGCAAGCTCTCCAAATCCCATCATTTAGAGGTTCTTATGGAGGTTTCCTCACATAGACATAATTGATGAAATCATTGGCCATTGGTGATGGCCAGTCCCCAGACCTTCTTCTCTCCCTGGAGGGAGGTCAGGGTGTGGGGCTGACAGTTCCAAACTTCTAATCAAGCCTTGGTCTTTCTGGAGATCAGCTCTGTCCTGAATCTACATGGCTGCTCCCAGACACCAGTCATCTCATGATTATACAAAAAATCATTCATCACTTTGGATATTGAAGCACATTAGGACCAATGAGACCAGGAGCCAAAGACAAAGATCAAATCTCTGTTTCCATTTGTACCACAGGAGGTGATGGGGGTCAAGAGGACTGGATGAGGAGACTGAAATGAAGCAGCCAGCACAATAGGTGGAGCACAGTGTTGAGGTGAGAATCTTTTAGTATCCAGTGTTCGTATTCCACCGGGTCCTTTCATTGCTGTGTATATTCATCTGGTTTCATATTTTAGATGATTGGAGCTATTATCTCAATTAGAGCCCTAAGAAAGATTCTCTTCTATTTGTATTCTGTGAAGCTTCCACAGTTATATGAGAAGTTTCCACTTCATTGAAGGTACACTGAAGAGCAGAGAGAATATGATAAAATCACTGACCACAAAATGACAGCCTCTGAGCCAGAGCCAAGCAAACAGCCTATTACTGGGAAAACAGTTGATCATGAACACAATGTCAGAGTGAGTGTGAACTGTGGGAGAGATGATCTGGTGGGCTGCTGAGAGGCAGGTGACAGAAGGGCATGGTTTTCTATCTTTGTGTAGGAATATCATTCACATGTTTAAATGTAGTTTCCAGATTATTGATCACAGTGTGGAGATCTGTGAGGAACAGGATGGATTAAACTGGAACATTTGAATTTTCCTCCTTTTCCCTGGAGCCAGATCAACACCTGGTCACTCCCACTCCTCCCCAAGTCAAGCAGCAGACACCAGTGTCTGGACAGGCATGTTTCCAAAGGTCTGTTCTGTTCCCTGCTGCCCCCCTACCCCCATCTTTAGTGCAATGCCAGGTACATCACAGCCACTCAGTACACACTTGGTGAATGAATGAATGTTGAATGAACTCCTCAGTCCCACAGATTTGCAGGAAAAAGTTCATCAACTCTATGTGACAAGTGAAGAATCCTCTCATGTTTCTGCACCTGTTGGGCTGGAAATCATGCCCTTAATAAATTTGCTTAGCAGCTCTTGGGAAAGCCACTTCAGGTGACAGAAGAAGTGCAGAGCTGGGAGTCTGGATCCCTGGATTCTAGTGCTAGCTCAGCCATCTCAGGATGTGTGACTTAGAGCTTAGATGAGGTACGTAGCCTCTGGAAACCTCTGTGTCCTCCAAGGAAATATTAGAGAACAGTGTCAATTAATATTTCATAGATTGTCTATTTCTTTTCTTTCCTTTATTTTATTTTTTTGTGTGGAGGAAATGGGCCTCACTGGAATTCAAAGGCAAGTTTCCTTCTGATAATAAATATTCTATTTGGTCAAGTTCCTATCATCTTAGTAAAACTAAAGTAAATCATTTTAGATTTGAATTTTTTTAAAAGATGTGCAATGAGTAAGAATTATCTATATAATTTATCTTTTTAATGTGTTGACTTTCTTCTTTGTTAGATATGAAATCTAACACTTTTCAAAGGATTACTGCTGCATGAAGCATTCTCTCATCCTCCCAACCAGCAGTGGCCTCCCTCCAGGGGTTCCCATAGTCATCTGTGCCTTTCTGTTGGGACAAATGGTCCGCCTGACAGCTGTTTGTACCCCCATCTTACTTTCACTACAGATTCTTAGGTATCAAGGACCTGGATCATTAAGAAATCTCCTGAAGGTGTCTCCAGCACAGTCCTAATATTTGTTGAATTAAATTTTATAAGAAATTATTCATAGGATACATTTACATTGTAAATTATATAACACATTATGGCAAATGCACATAACATACACATTTTAAGTTCTTATTGAAAGTAAACTGCAACTTAAAAAATAAATAAAGGGAAAAGTTTTAAGCTTTTTACTAGGAAAGCAAGTTATAATTGTTATGTAGTTTTTTTCAAATTGAGATGATTTAAGTGAAGCAATCAATTAAATGTGACCTGCTTTTTATGCATTTCAGTGAAGGAAATATTTCAATGAAGAGGAACAAAGAAAGTGAATGGATATTTAATTCCAAGAATACAGAGGTGAAAAGAATTGTTTATAATGGAGAAAACTGGAAGCAATTTAGCTGTCCACTAGGTTAAATAAATGAAAGTACTTCTATAAAATGAGATAGTATATAACCATTAACAACGTTGCAAAAGTATTTTTATTCCTATAGAAAGATGATTGATATTTTATCTAAAACATAACAAAAATGCATGTAGTATTTTATAGGTCTCTAAAAAGTACGTGTCCAAACACATTCACATATGCGCATATTTCAAATGTTACCAATGCAGATTATAGTAATTTTCTTTCTTCTTTTTGATTTTTGAAATTTTGTATTCTTTAATTTTTCTGTAATTTTTAGAAAAATTTGAAAAAGATTTTATTAATTATTTTTAGAGAGAAAGGCAGGGAGAGGAAAAAAGGGAGAGAAACATCAATGTATGGTTGCCTTTCACCTGCCTTCAACTACAGACCCAGCTGGAGACCTGGCTAGCAACTTGGTTATGTGCCCTGGCTGGGAATCGATCTAGTGACCTTTGGATTTGCAGTAATTTTTCTCTAATTAACAATGTGTTTTGCACATGGAATATGTGCACCAAAGCTATGGTAAAGAGACTTAATGTCCTTTTAATAATGCATAAATGACACTCATAAATACTATCTATATGACCACCCCCACCCCCACCCCCAGCAAACATGTTATTTTTTATTTAGGTTCTACAACCAAGCAATTGAGTGTATAGTTCTGGGAAGATACAGAAATGAAGTTCAGTGATGCAGGCCACAGATCTGAAAGCTGATCCATTCAGACGTTATCTGCCTAAATGACCATTGGCAAATTATGTTTTCTTGTGTCTGTAAACATCTATCAACTACAAAGAATATTGTCTTATCTTGAGTAGGTAAACTTTGAGAGCCTATCTTTGGAAAACTTGATTTGAAAGTACAGTTTCCAGCCCTGGCAGGTGGCTAAGTGGATGGGCACTGGCCTGCAAACCCAAAGGTTGCAGGTTCGATTCCCAGTAGGGGCACATAGCCAGGTTGCAGGCCAGGTCTTCAGCCAGGTCCATAGCTGGAAGTAGGTGAAAAGCAACCATACATTGATGTTTCTCTCCCTTTCTCCCTCTCTCTCTTCCCCTCTCTCTAAAAATAATAAATAAAATCTTAAAAAAACAAACAGTACAGCTTCCTCCCAGTACCAGCTTTAACCTAAGCATAGTGTGTGGAGTAATGCAAACCATAAGCCTTTCATATCTAATTAGCCACTCTGAAGTGCTGTGGGTGACATAACTGTATCTGTTGCCCAAGTTGGATATGGAAAAACCATCTTCCAGGCTGGAAATGGATAAATGCACCTGCTCTCTATTGCTCCCTCATGATGGGCTATAATATGGATGAACTTTCCTAGAAGAAAAAGAGGGCCACTGTATTTGCTGGACATCAGTGGAGGTGGCCACTTTCTCATTAACAGGTACAGACTTTGGACAAAGGAAGAGTGAGGGGCAGGCCTTATACAGGGGCACACCTTTTTAAGACCTCTTACACAGTGGATAAGGTGCCAGCCTGCAAACCTGAAAATTGGTGGTTCAATTCCCCACCCAGGGCACATAACCAGGTTGCAAGCCAGGTCTCCAGCCAGCTTCGTAGCTAGAGGCAGGTGAAAGACAACCATACATTGATGTTTCTCTCCCTCTCTGCATCTCTCCCTTCCTCTCTCTCTGGAAATAATAAATAAAATCTTTAAAAAAACCTCTTAGTAGAATTCCCTATGTTCTTATCTTCTCAGCCACCTGTTTTTCTCCCACCACATGAGAAGGTGGCAGATAGCTATAATTCCAAGAAGCTGAGTGTGGTCTTAGAAAAGTCTCTGAATCTAAAAAACAAAAACAAACTAAAAAAACAACTAGAACAAAATAGAATCATAGATGTGGAGATCATATGGTTTATCAGCAAGGAGAGGGGAGGGGGAGAATGCAGGAAAAGGTACAAAGATTAAGAAGCATGATTGGTAGGTACAAAATAGACAGGGGGTTGTTAAGAATAGTAGTGAAAAGCTGAAACATTTATATGCATGACCCATGGACATAAACTAAGATGGAGGGGAGATAGCTAAAGGGAAGGGGGATACCAAGTGGAGGGGCACAAAGGGAAAAGAATTGGGGCAATTGTAATAGCATAATCAATAAAATATGGTTTAAAAGAAAGAGGAAATTCTCTCTTCATTATCTTCACATGCAACAGGCCCATCAGCCTATTGGTGAGATTTCCATGAAGTTTTTCCCTCCCATTTCTATTATTTTACTATTTCTCATCATAACTATCTTCTAAGTCCTAACTTAGGCAATCAAGGCTTTTTCTTCTGATTCAGTCTCTGAGCCAGCTTGCAGCTTCCCAAGTGCATGATCTGTGTTCTTGTTCTCTTGTCAAATGTCCTCTGAGTGACAAGGTCATTCAGAGCCAGCTTCTGTGTATATGACACCCTGTGTTTATCTCATAACATACTCTACGGTTAGTGCTTGCTGGTTGGTCTTCTCCACTGGACTTAGAGCTTCTAGAGGCAAAAACATATTCCTTCATTTCTTAATCCTCATCCATGTTGAATAGCCTGTGGGCACCCTTGCCCTACCCATGAATGTCATCTGCCACGTTGCTAAGCAGATATGAGCTTCCAGGTTAAGATATGGATGGGCATGAGTGCCATAGTCCTCACATGAAAAATGAGATTGATCATAATAATTTTCACCATTTCTCTTTTATGAAAACGCTCACCCTATGAAATTGAAAAGTTTGAGAAAATGTGAAGAATTTGATCCCAGAGTGCAAACTAGATATCTACCTATCTGGGGGTTTTAAGGGAAAAAAGCATTCTAATGAGTGTGCATGTGTGTGCATGTGTGCCTAAAAGTGGATAGTTATGATTTTGTCTTAGACATGTCTGCTGTCCTACTTCCTTCCTTTTAAAAAAATAGTAAACCAAATTTTCCTCATTTGGGCCACCTTTTAACTCAAACCTTTAAATCTTATATGATCTACTAGCTCTGGATCAATTTCTTTTGGTACAAGTTCTTTACACCTGGAAGGATTTCCATGACAGTCTTGTGTAGGCCTTGGAGAGAGAGAGGCTGGAGGAGGTTTAATGGAACATGTGGGTTTACTCACATTAACATCAGCACCTTTGGGTTCCCTGGTCTGGCTTCAAAGCCAGCTGTTTCTGAGCTCTGTTGATTGAGCCCTTGGTAACAAGCTCCAGAAGCTGTATTAAAACTTGATAATGTACTGCTTCTGCTTTTATCTTTATTTACAGGAATCTCTATGGGTAGGACATGAACTTTACCCAACAACATAAAAACATGCTACATGCTGGTTGGCCCTCACCAATCCCCTCTCCTCTCCTGACCACCCAAGACCCATGACTTTTCCCTTGCTGTATCTTCTGGGAGGCAGGTTATGTGGTTCTACTAGGGCAATGCTGTTCTCAGCCTGGTGGCAGTCAGGTCATTTGACCTTTTCTCCCTGCCTCCTTAGAAATTGTTGCTTATGTGAGGCAGTGAGTTGCAGGTGGCTGTTACAGGGTGGTCAATTATTCTAATTTGCTTTAGGGGGACCAGCTTTTTTTTTTTTTTTTTTTTGAATCATATCTAATTTTAAGGAACAAAACAAGCCACACTTAGTCTATGCTCAGTTCATGTCAGGTACTATGGATATCCAGTAAAGTAGGTGAAGGGTTGGTTTATCAACTCAATAAAAACATTTGAGTGCCTACTATGTGCATGGTCCTTTGCTGGTATATAAGGCACTCTCCCTTAAAGATAATGAGAGAAGGAAGATAAAATCCACGGAGTGATTCAGAGAACCATTGGGTATAATATAGTCTACTATTATCTGTTCCAGGAATACTCAAGCTGGAGTGGGCATGAGAATCACTGGAGAACTTACTAAGTCACAGATTTCTGACTTAGTAGGTCTGAACAAGGACGCAGAACCACCTGCCTCTATATATCAGAGGAGGTTAGAGAGGGGAAAATACCAGCACAGTCTCTAGTATGAAAGTTAAGGTAAGTGTGGCATTCTTCTGATTTCTTTGCCTGAATGTTGATCTAATTTCTTCATGTGAGGCCTAGTGAGTCTTTCAGTAGACAGGGATATGATGCTCCAACCGATTTTGACAGAGTATTGGGATATTTGGGTAGGTCCTGATCAGGAAAGGGAAGTTTTGTAGACCAGGGAAAACCTATGAACAGAATCAGTGAACCTGATGATCAGGTCATATGTCAGAGGTCATTGAGCAGACTCTGATTGGAGTGGAGGTTATGTCCTCTTATTGCAATGGTAGTATTTACTGGAATGCATAAGGATCCTAGACAAAGGTCATGCTGATTGGTACAAAATAGAAACCAGGAGGTTCTTGGATCATAGCCTCCCTGTATTCAGTTTTTTGGTCTACTACATACTGAAATGGGTAAAATTTCAAATATTCTCTGAGTGTCCTGTTCACCCTGGTGGAGAAGCTGTGCTCCATCCAGTCACAAGTGTAAGCCTCATCTATCTTCCTCCCTCTTTCCAACCATAGACCACTATATTGACAAATGTCAATAGTAAAGTTACATTGATGGAAGGTGCTGACACAGGTACCATTCAAAGAAATCAAATCAAGTTGACCTCTAACTTTTAAATATCTTCCAAAAGATATAGAAGAAATTTAGTGTGGGCCTGGTTTTAAGCCTACAGACCCTTAAACCTTACCTCAAAGGTAGTGCACAGGTGTGGATGACAAAGTCTATGCAAATAAAGGTCACATTAGACTTATAGAAGCTCAATTTAGTCCCAATCCCAGCCTTCTACATAAAGAGAGGTTCTGCATTAAGGGCAGTCCAGATGGGTATCAGGGACCACCTCAGATGAGCCATGTGCATCCCACCAATCCTGCTAGTGTACAGGCTATAACATGACCACAGAAGGTGGCTCAGTACAGCACACAGGCCTGAGCACCATCCTCATTCACTGTCCCAGCCTTCTAGGTCATCACAGCCTTGTTCACAACCTTCCCTGAAGCCAGAGATGCAACCCTAAAACCATATTGACATCATACCCAAAGGCCTTCAGACCAACCCTAGGCCTTTCCTGCATCTTCTTTTTTCTTTTCCTAATCCCACAAAAATCTACTAAATCCCTATCCCTATGAAGTGCAGGCACTCAGTTAAGTGATGTGAAGGTCAAGATAAATAAAAAATTAAGTTTCTCACAGTCTAATAGGAAGACCAATGTGAAGACAAGCAAGAGCAATAAACAGAGTACAGACAAGGTTCAGAGAAGGCCCAGAGAGGGGCAAAATTAATCCCACTGGGATTTTTCCAGAAGGTGGCAGTATTCCAGAGGAGACAATGCTGAGTTGGGTTTCTCAAAATATGCAGAGGTTTTGCATGTCAGGTGTAAAGGTTGGACATAGTTATTCAAGGCCCAGGGATGCCATGTGAAGGAGCACCAGGCACAGGACGGTGGGAAAAGCAATCAATGTGCTATGAAATCATAAAGTGTGAGTGTGAATGTGAGTGTGAGGTAAGGAGGGGGCAGCAGGTGACAGGAGATGGGGCTAGGAGCGGGCCAAAGACACCTTCACCCTCTTAGCATTTACTCTCAACAAAGAAGCTGGAGTTGTCCTGGTAAAATTGGTAAAATGGAAGCCAGGTTATATCCTTCTGCTAAGATGCCCTCACTTGGTGTGGAAGCCCAAGCCTGTAAGGGCCTTGTGAAGCCCTTCATAACCTGCCCCGCTTCTCTGACCTCTTCTCTCCTCTTGTCTTTCCTCTCACTTAACATTTCAGCTCCCTCACAGCGCTTCTAGTTCCATTTCTCTCTAATACTCATCATTGTTACTCAATGACTTATTTGTTTTTGTTTATTGTTTACATCTCTGACTGAAATAAATACTTCATTAGAACAGAGCTTTTGAATGTTTTGTTCACTGTTACAGCCCCAGCTTCTACAATATTGCCTGACAGACAGTAAACAGTATGTATGTATTCATTGTATGAATGAACACACATCTTACATGCCAAATCAGAGAGATTATTGGATGTTGTCCTAAAATCATTGGAAAGCCACCAGAGGGCTTTAAGCAAGGGAAGAACAAGAGGGATTTTTATGTTTACATATCACTCTGAAGGCTGCGTGGTTCCTCTTGATTGAAGTGGGGGGCAAGCTGGGGGTGGAGAAAATAGGTGATTGCAACCACCCTGGAGAGAGCGGGTGGGGAGAAGAAGAGAGAAGGAGCCTAAAGCATAGTACTGACCATGGAATAGGAAAAAAAAAAAAAAAAAAGCAATGGTTTTAAAAGATATGCCAAAAATAAAGTTGGAATTATTGGAAAGCTAATACATAGGATGAGGGAGCAGAAGGAACAAGTTCAAGGTAAGTCCCAGGACCTTTAATCAAGAGGGGAAAGATGGGAGCAGCCAGAGCAGAGTGGAGGTGGCAGGAGGTAAGGTGACCAAATGTGCTATGAGTGAGGAAACGGTCTCCATCATCAATGTGGCATCGTGATGCTCCCACAAGCAGTCTGTCAGAGTGTACTAGGAACTAAGTTTCTCAGCTGAAACTGTCAGTGAGTCAAATGATGAAACCAAGTGTTTTTTTCTCTTATACTTTCATCATAATCATAATTATTCAAATGCTACTTCAGGTGCTTTGACTTTGGAGGTGAAAGTGAAAAAGGGGCCAAACGCTAACACTGATGAGCTCAGGGGAGGCCTTAGAGCTCGGAGACTGACTGTAACAACATAGGATGGGATGAAATAAAAAAATTCTGACAAAGCAGTTCATGGTAGGTAGTCATATCCTAGATTTAAGGTCAATCTTTACCTTAAATGAGTGTCTTCATTGTCTTTTTGCACCTACAGTAACATACCTTTGCGATGTCAAGGTAGTTTCCTTTTTTTTTTGTTTATTCCCCCAGACATTTCAGGGCACAATGTACCAGAGCAGAGGCTACAAATCTTATTGTTACCATACTAATCATTGGCTGTTAACTCTCTTATGCCCACAAATATAAAAGAAGTATAAGTCTATTCACTTTATTTTTAATCCAGTTCCAGCGATTTCCCTGCTTTGCTTTCTCCCACCTTCCCAATCTACCACCAATGAATATCGTGTAATCCCCTTAACTATTCCTCTTTGATTCTGCTGTATAAAATAAGTGGTAAAACTGCTATTTTCTGGAACATTTTCTCGATTTATTGCAATTTTGCTTACTGGCAGTTGTCATCAATTTGGCTCAAATAAACTCATTAAAATTCTCTACAGGGTTGAACATTTCTTATGTTGGCAGAAATAAATGAGGTATGCTCTGTGCCTGGTAGAACTCAGTCTAGAGACAGGTATGTAAATAAGAAAAATAAACACACACCACCAAATGTTATTGTAGAGGCATCAGTAAAGCGCCATAGGGGCAAAAAGGACCCCAATACATGTTCAGTGAATGGTGTTTGAAGGAATAACTTACTCTCCAGGGATCAGAGGGAAAGTGAGGACCACCAAAGTAGAAAAACCTGTGACGAGGTGTGGCTGGGGTCAGGGAGGAAGATGGGCAGAGACTAGGATTCCAGACAGGTAAAAGGACATGAGCAAAAGAAAATAGTCTGATATAACTGAGTACAGTGAGAGAAAAGTGGCTGAAGATTTTCAGATCTAGATTGGGAGAGACTCGAATGTTGGTGCTAGGCATGGATATAACTTTAGTCCTGGGGCTATGTGTGATAGACTTTTTCAGAGAAGGGGAATAATATGCTACTACTAGTGTTTTAAAGTCAGGGATTTTTTTTGTTTGTTTAAAAATTTTTTTTTTATTATTTTTCAGAGAGAGGGGAAGGGAGAGAGGCAGAGAGGGAGAGAGACATCAACGTATGGTTGCCTTTTACCTGCCTCCAGCTACAGATCTGGCTGGAGACCTGGCTTGCAACCTGGTTTTGTTGCCCTGGCTGGGAATCAAACCAGTGACCTTTGGGTTCGCAAGTCAGCGCCTTATCCACTGTGCTACCAGCCAGGGCATAAAGTCAGTTTTGATAATGTTGCAGAAGATGGTTGTAGGGAAATGGAACTGAGGGGTGCAGTGTGCAGGTGGGTGATGATCACAATAATCCAGGTTGGAGAAAGTAGGTGCTTGAATAAGTATTATAATGTAAAGGAGGACATGGGAATGGGAGATAGTTGTTCATTGGTGGAACTGATCAGACTTAAGGTTTGATTTAGGCTTATTAGAGAGAAAGAGAAGCCTAGGGTGAATCTATGTTTCTTGTTTAAGAGGCTGGGTTGGTGGTGATATTTTTAACCAAGAGGATGAGCAGATTCAGAAGAGGAGGGGAGCCAATGAATTGGACATGCAGTGTTTTTGATTCCTGTGCTTGGGACCAGCGTGCACTAGTGAATATTTTAAGTTTGATTCTTCTTCCCTAACAAGTCATTTAGAGGGTTAGGCTGACATTTGTGATTTCATCAAGTCTAGAGCTGGTGGAAAGAGAACATTTTATCCATAAAAAATGAGTGTGACTTCTAGGATTATACCCGAAAACCCCTCAAACACCAATTCAGAAGAACCTATGCATCTCTATGTTCATAACAGCATTATTTACAGTAGTCAAGTGCTGGAAACAGCCTAAGTGCCCATCAGTGCATGAATGTATAAAAAAACTTTATACACATGGAATACTACACAGCAGAAAGAAAGGAGAAACTCCTATGTTTTGTGACAACATGGATGGAACTAGAGAGTATTATGCTTAGTGAAATAAGCCAGTCAGTGAAAGACAAATACCATATGATCTCACCAAATACAGGAAACTAATAAACAAAACAAACAAATAAGCAAAACAGAACCAGAGGCATGGAAACAAAAAACAGACTTTCAGTGTACAGAGGAAAAAGGGGTGGGGGGAGGGAGAGAAAGAGGCAAAGAAGGGGAGCAGTTTAGTCAAGGAACTAGCATGAATGACCCAGGGACATGGACAACACGTGGGGTTGACTATGGGTGGGGGGATGGAGATCGTGGGGCAGTGGAGAGCAGTGGGGGAAAATGAGATAAATGCAATACAACAATAAAATTAAAGTAAAAAAAAATAATGAATATGAGACCAAGGGTGAGTGACAGCGGTAATCAAGGGTCATGGATCAAGATGAAATCATATGAGAACAGTGGCCCTAAGTGGATCATCCAAATGATGGTGGCTCTGGGTTGGTAGCAGGAGGCAAAGCTGAAAGCCAGGCATGGGAAGTGTAAGTGAGTCAGAGTGAAGAAGTATGGGTGGGCCTAGCAGTATAGACATTATCCAGGGCTGAGCTCTGGCTTTTCCTCAAGGTGAAAGGGCTGGACCTATGGAGTCTCCAGTAGACTGGGCAATTGGACCAGCTTTCAGAAGAACCATGTCTTTTTTCACTGAAAGATCAAACCTGCATTTGTTTGTTTCTTTTACAAAGTTTGCTTACCAATAGGTCCTTGTGCAAGTCATGCTGAAGTCTGGAGAATTTTACACCAAAGATAAACTTGTATTTTCTTTCTAAACATGGAGAGATATAGAAAAGGAAATTGCTGGGAGATGAAGTCAATGTTAAATGCAGGGAATGACTCTCTTCACTTGGCAAATCTTTTGTCATTTCATGATTTAGGTGATTAGAGTGGCAGAGCCATTGACTTTCCTTTCTTCCCCACTGACTTTCACCTACCCACCCACATCTGTGTTCATTCAGTAAGTATTTAAAAACTGGGCCTGAGTTTAGGTCTAGGGGTACAGTGATGAGGAAGATGGAGGTAATTCTTCCATCGAGGAGCTTGCTGAGAAGATGGATGATGGCTGAGTGCCATGAAGGAGAAGTATAAGAGATGCAGGGCTTCAACATAGCCCAGGGCTCCAGGATGCCTTCCTGAAGGAGAGCTTATAAACCAAGTTCTGCAGAGCCAGGACCTGAGAGCAAGGCAAGAAGAGGTGGGGCAGGAGAGACAGTGAAAGGGGTTGTTGCTTTAGCACATAAAGATTTCAAGGAGGAAAAAGAGAGGAGACATTAGAAGAACTAGATGTAGTTCCTCATGCCTGGAGTACAGAGTGAGGAGGGGAGGGTATAGGTAAGACTACAGTGGTAGGCATTGACCATGAGGGCCCTTGTAAATTGTATAAAGATTTTACTTTTATCCTAAGGGTCATACATAATGGCCAATGGTCTGAAAGAAAGTAACATGAGCTGATGTGTTTTTCCATGTGAGCTGTGATTACGGGTTGTGTCCTCTCAGGAATGTGACATCTCACAGTGAGCCCCAGGAGCAGGGTCATCACAAATGTGAGGGGAGAAATTTCAGCTGGAAAGGTGCTGGGTTCTTCTGTAATTGTGTTTTGTTTTGTTTTGTTTGTACAGAATCATTTTAGTAATTCTCATGCATTTTAGTGTAAATACAATTGAGAATCACAGCTCAAAGTTTATTGTCAAGACCACATTAGTAGAATTGTGAGCATCCTTCCTAGAAAGTATGAACAAGTATATGGGACCAGTTTTATGAAAATGTGCTAAGGTCTGGCGCTAGAGTGTCCAGGTGCAATATATTACCTGTGCCATAATGGTAAGTTTCTGGACTATCAACCGTAGAAGTCAACCTAGAGCTTCGAATTCTGAGTTTCCTGGTATCCAAAGAGAAAAGTGAAATATGGTCAAATGCATAATTCTCAGTATCAAAAATAAGATCTGCACTGAATTGTTCAGGACAGGTCAGGCCATGCTGGTTCCAAATCTTAGAGGGTTACATCAGCACACATACCGATTGCTTAGCCCACAAATAGGCTGCAGGTAGGCCAGCTCTCCAGGAAAATGCACCCATGATTCAAGGGTCCAGAACATCTCCATTTGTGGATTACCATCTCAACCCAAGGCCTTTGTGATGGCTGTGAAGAGAGGGAGAGGGAGAGGGAATAGAAAACAGGTTGCTTCTGCTCATAGCTCGCTGACCAGAACGTCATGTGACTGACCATGAATAACTACAAGGGACCAAGAAATGTAATATTTGGTCCTGTTACACTACCCCTGCCACACATACAGGCTATTCCAACCTTTTCCTAAAGCTGAATTTTCAAAGAACTCTTCTACATTGGACATTATACAAGACAGAATGACAGGAGAATAAACATTTTGTTACATAGATTCTAAGACAGAGTTGCTTTGTTCATTTATTTAGGGTGACCAGAGAAGATTTCATTGGCAGCTGGATGTAAAGTGGGTTTTAAAGATGAAGAAAACTTTGGAAGATATGAGGAAGTCAGGTAGGAAGGAGGTCATTACCTGCTAAGGGAAGGGCAGAAGGTACTCTTTCTGACCTGGGAACAGCATATGGTCAAGTTTACCTGGTGTGTTGAGGGAAGTTGTGGGAAATGATGTGAGAATCATGGGCAATGGTCAGATTGCAGAGTGCCTGGGGATTTGTGTTTAGTTCAGTAAGTACTTGGGGGCAGGAAGTCCCTGCTGCTATCATTTTCAACTCTTTTACTTGCTGGAGCTGTTGAGAGGGCAGTCCAAAAATCTTTAATCATGTTTCGAGGGATTATAAAAACACAGAAATCATATAGTCCTTTTTTCTCTTCCCTTCAGACGCATACCTTAGCAGCAAGGGATGTATCCTTAAATATTTCCTCAGGAAAAATTAATGAAGTGAATTAAAACAGACCTTCTTTCAACCTGTTCCAAATGAATTCATTTCATAGCCATTATCATGGCTTGCTTGCCATTGGGGAAATTTATTTAAGTTATTAAAAAATTCCCTAAAATTCTCAGCTGAAAAATTGGCTTCTGTTTTTTCTACAAAGCTAACTCACCTGATTTGTCAGAACAGCTTGAAAATGAAGTGCTAACTGGTGGGTTTTATTGAAAGGAAACCAAGTGGAACAACATATGTATTTTCTTAGGAAACTCAAAAAGCTCACAGTCATGTGGTGTTCCTTGGGGTGAATTCTTTGTTATGAATTACAACCTGCTTACTGATGAGTTGTTAATAAAAAGTAGGCCTGCCGGGCCATTATTTTTTTCCACACAGTACACACAGTTTAGTTTTCTTTCTTTCTTTTTTAAAGTTTTCATTAATGCACTGAGTGTGAATAAATCTGTTTCTAATTTGTAATTGTTTTCCCTTCATCTGGACAATAATTTATTGCCAAATCTAACACTTGTCTATTATTAACATCCCCCAACAGGAAAATGTTTTAATTTTTGCCACCCCCCCTTATTTTCCTGCCCTTCTCCTTTCTTTTTCAAGTGGAGGGAATGTGAGACCAAAAAGTTGCTGTTGCAGGATGGTAGGGACCTTGTTTGTGGAGGTAACATCCAACTCAGAGCTCACAAGGAACGGGAGGTAACTCAGGCACTCCTGGGCCTTTCCACGTTGCATCGTAAGACCTGCCAGCTGGGGTTGCTCAGTGCTGAAAAAATAGGCTCAGGGAAAACTGTTGAGGAAAAGTAGAAACAGATGGTAACCTAAGGTGGTAGGACAACTTTATTCAGCAAGGCAGTTTTTATTTATTTATTTATTTTATACACGCATCTGGTCACACTGGGGAGCCTCTATGCATACTCATTATTATGCTGTTAATAGTGTATCTGATTTGCCAAGGAATATTAGCAATTAAGTTCACTATGTATTCAAGTAGATTCATATTTTAGTGGGCCTTTGTGAGGCATGTTAGTGGTTAGAGTTTTATGTGGAAAGGGCGTAGAAGCTGCTGTTTGAAGTTCTAGTGGTGTGGAAAATAATACCAATTAAGGATGTTAAAGTGGCCCCACTGCCAGCGAACATGCCAAGTTGTCAATAAACAGCCAGTGGGATGCTAATACATGACTGAGAAGGCCTTCTTGATTTTAGAAGTGGTTGGGGTTGCTTCTTCATGGACACATGGATGGTGGGTCCACAGTTATTTTCATTGGAGGCATGAGTACAGACGGGCCTAGGGATGAGTTTGGGATGTTTTGTTCATTAGCCCATGTCTCTTTTTCCATCAATATCTCCATTGATACCTAAAATTAGAAAAACCATTTTGTGACTTGAGATACAATTTGAGATGGAGAATTTGTTTTGCATAAACAAAGCAAGAAACTCAGACTTTTTTCTTTTAGTTCCTTTTGGGTATAATTTTGAATCCCTCTGCATTTTGTCTGGGTCTTAAATTTCCAAAGAATTGTGATTACTATGTGGTTTCCATTGAATTGCCAGAGCTCTATTTGGGCCAGGGGGATTCTTGCCTGATTTGCGGCTAGTTTTGCAAAATTGGAAAACCTAGCTAATTTCAGTTATCACCTGAAGATCTGACTAGTCATGTCATTACCCATCAGATTCAGTTTCTCTTACCCCTGGGGGCTCACTCCCAATGTATGCAAAGAATACTCTATCTACTCCAAATATGCTGGTTGTTCTGACACAAATTGAATCCACATAATAGCTGGTACCAGAGGATGTTGTATTAGTGGGTAGTACTGCCAGTTACATTGTCACTGTTCATGTAAAAGCCCCAGAACCAGTAAGTAATGAAAATTTTATTGAGATAAATGAACTGGAGTGTGTCCTAGTAAGAAACTCTGTGCTTGTGCACGCACGTATCTTTTAGGTAAATGTTATTATGATGTGGAAAGGAATACTCTCTAAATACCCTGGGCCTCTCAGAAAATGTGGACACTGAAGGTTTACAAATAGAAGATACTGCTTTGGTCTGAGCTTGATGGGTGTAGGCCACCATTGCAAAGCTGGATGTTGCCAGGAAGTAGCAAGAATGACATGTGGGTATGTTGCCCCTGTAGGAATCCATTTGCCTCTGCTGGTACCCAGAAGATTGTGCTGTCATCACAACCCATGACAGTATCACAGGTTAATGCCAGTTGGCTACTTCTTTAGCAGTAGAGTGTGGAATAGAGGACAGAGAGATACAGAAAGGAGCTGGGACTTTAAGTCAAGGGCACTGATGGGAAAGTGTCATAAAATGTCCTGTTTTCTTTTAAATGATTTTTTAAAAGATTTTGTTTCATTATTTTTTGAAAGAGGGGAAGGGAGAGAGACATCGATGTATGGTTGCGTTTCACTTGCCTCAAGCCACAGATCTGACTGGAGACCTGGTTTGCAACCTGGTTATGTGCCCTGGCTGGGGAATCAAACCTGCGACCTTTGGGTTCGCAGGCTGGCACCTTAACCACTGTGCTACCAGCCAGGGCAATGTCCTGTTTTCTATTCAGGGCAGTACGCAACTATAAAAATTCTATACATTTTCACTCAGTCAGCAACTGCTTATTCAGGACCCACAGTCTGCCAAGCCCCACCCTAGATGCACTTTCTTTTCTCTAGACATTACAGCTCTAAATAAAGAAAAATCATATCAAGACTGTTTACAACTAGAATGTCTTATTCATTGTCTATAGGTAACATCTCTGAAGGCTATAAAGGAAAGAGTTTGTGTAAGCTTTGGAGTCAAGCTAACTGACTGCGTGATGATAAACAGGTTCCTTAACCTCTCTGAGGCTCACAGAGAGCACACCTAAAATTATTCTTTCCTCAGCTCTTGTGAGGATTAAATGAGATAATGAATGGAAAACACATAAAGACAGTAAGAATTTCAGCAAACAAGCCAGAAAATCAGTTTCCTTTTCCCCTTGCTCTTCTGTGGAAAATACTTGTTAAGGATTCAAGATTAGATCATATTTTCTTCTGCTAACATGTAGCCACATGTTGATGGATTCTTTAAGACTCTTTGAACCAGACTGAGTCACAATTGGTCAAGGAAGAAAGTTTTATTTTGCCACCAAAGCATGATAAAACCTGTTGGAACAAGACCTCATGTCCTCTAAAGTTAACATATGTTGAAATTGAAATTAAATGAATCTAGTTTTTTCAAAATTACAATTCACATAAAGAAAAAAAGGGGAAGAAAGGGGTAGGGTTTAGACAAGGAGAAAATGTTAAACACCCATGAACATGGACAAAGAGGTGGGAATTGACTATGGGAAAGGGGAGGGGAGACAGGGGAGAGCAATGGGGGGGAAAATGAAACAATTGGAATAGAACAATGATAAATCAAAAAAATTGAACAGTAAATTACTGCAGGAACACGTAGATGACTGTTAAAACTCACATCCCCTTTAAAGAGAGGGCAATGTCACAGATTAAAAAGGTCAAACAAAGAAAGGCTAGAAGCAGGTTCAAATCCAAATAAAGGAGGAGCCCTCTATGATGGTCTTTTCCTTTGAGCGAAGGGGTGGACTGGCTTCATGGGTTAGGCTTCCAACTTACTAAACATCTGTCTCCTTCAATTCCTTCTCTGGAGAATTATTTAATAGTCACTGCTTTCTCACCATAGGCAACATGGTTTGGAAAACCCTCTGCAGACACAATTTATGTATTTAAAAAAAAAAAAAAAAATCAGTGCATATGTGTTTGTGTGTGCGTGTTAAGCCACACTTAATTCATCCCTTTGGCCCTGACTTTTAGGATTCAAACCCAGAAACAATAGGAGCCTAGCACCTTCCCATATGATCTCTATGTCTTATTTTTAAAAGCTTGTTTTAAAAAGTCTGATCCCTTGAGTTCAAAGCACTAATATGTCCCACAACATCCCAAGGGACCTCCTCCAGCCAGGACTCTTGTTGATTCATCCAGTCAAATTCTCCTGCGTGTTCTCCTTGCTTGGTAACACGTATCAGCTGGTATCCAGCTCCCTCGTGTCACCAGGGACTCTTCCAGCCCCACAGTTCTTGTCATATTGGTACTTTCCCTCTCTATGCACTATTACATCTGTGTGCATGTGCACCCATGTGAAAATTCAAGTTTTACTATCTCCCTTATCATCTCCAGAGGGAGGTCAGTCTTCCTGTTCTGTGTTTTTCACAAGTCTGGATATTTTCAGCTCCCACCATACACTTTTACACATTCCTTGGTCTGGCTATCTATTGTGGATCTGGGAACGTAATGATGCATGTGAGTACACTTCTCAGATTAATAAAACTGATAAAACTCCCAGCCTTTCCATCCTTCCTTCCCCAAAGTAGACTGTTGTTACTCCAGGTGTACCCAGCTTTCCCCGCTTGGCTCTGAGAGAGTCAAAGGATGACATGTGGGTGAGACAATGTGAACGTCTCTCAATAGGGTTGGAAATATTTTCTCTTTATTCTGGGTCTACATAACTGGATCAGTCCTTGAAGCCAGAAATAAGCTGTCGTGAGAGGTTGCAATGGACTTCTACATTTCATACTGGGCCAGCGTTCATGCAGTCTGTCCAGCCTGTCACCATAATTCAGCACCATTGTAAGTGCAGACTTTGCCATGTAATAGTTGGCTTCTTCTCTTTATCAGGAAAGGGAAGTGTGCGATGTTAGTGGAAACACCCACCTTACTGGTTGTGGCCAGGGTCAATCTGGCTGGTCCATGCTGTGCTCAGTGAATTCAAACATATTTAGTGGAAGACAGCAATGAAGAAGAGGGCTAGAGACTTGTCTAGAGCTTAGCGGATGCTAGAAGTCAGAAGAAACCTGAACCAAAAACTGGATGTGTTACTTCCATAGGTCTTTTCAGATCAGGATTTTGCTTCTCTTACTCCCTTCCCCTTCTAGAGATTACAAACATGTCTGGTTTTCTACACACAATGTTTCTTCTTTTGTCTCTACTACAGACATAACCCCCATTGGGTTTGTATTATCCTGTCCTGCTTTTTCTTTTTTAAAAGGTTAATACACAGCAAAATTCATTTTCAAGGAACTATTTTAGAGGCAAAGAGAGACTGAAAATAAAAACTCTCCTGTGCTCACTTCGGCAGCACATATACTAAAATTGGAACGATACAGAGAAGATTAGCATGGCCCCTGCACAAGGATGACACGCAAATTCATGAAGGGTTTCATATTTAAAAAAAATAAAAGTAAGAAAAAAAAAAAAAACAACAACAACCCCACCCCAACTCTCCTAATTGTGTCTCTTCAAAGCCATATGTTTAAATTCTAACCCCCAGTACCTCAGAACAGTGACTATATTTGGGATAGATCTTTGAAGGGGTAATCAAGGTAAAATGGGGTCATAATCCAATATAACCAGTGTCATTATAAGGAGAGGAGATTAGGACCCAGTCATCCACAGAGGGAAGACCAGGTGAAGACACAGGGAAAAGATAGCCATGTTCAAGCCAGGAGAGAGATCTCAGAATAAACCAGACGTGTCAATGCCTTGATCTTGGACTTCCAGCCTTCAGAACTGTGAGGAAATAAATTTCTATTGTATAAGCCAGCCCCAGTGTATAGTGTCTTGCTATGGCATCCTGAGCAAACTAACTCACTATCCTTGAGAATAAGAAACATACCTTTTAAAGGGGTGCAAATTTACTTAAAACCAGTATATTCACTTAAGCAACTGTGAACGAAGTTTTTCCTGAAGGTAAAATGATGTTTTCCTTGAAGCTGCATTTTACAGATCAACTCTAAATGTGCTAAAATTTCCTGAAGGATTTTTCTTATAAGTAAGTCAGCTATGTTCCCCACAAACTTTCTATCCTGTTAATTCACTTAGCAGATTATTTATTTCTTCATTGATAGTTGAAAAATAAGCTTAAACATAGTGCAGGAAAATGATTCTATATTCCAAAGGAAAGAATTCAAATTAATTACTTTTTTTCAGATATTTCTGGGTTTGTACATGGGCTCAGCTTGAAATACAATCTCCTATGTGAACCCTTCCTCTGGTTCTCTCTGTCTTGGGAACTCTTTGTGTGGACTGCGAGCACAGGTTTCCTTCTTGTTTGTCTCTGGTCTGTTCTCTGCAGGGCCAGACTTTCAGTAGTCTCTGTTACAGTGGGATTTCTTCCCAAGTCCACCCGTATCCAGGTCAGAAACACCCCCAAAATACTTGTGTTTTTGTTTGTTTAGTTTTTTTTCCTTCACTGGAAGATACTGACAGAGCCTGGATTTTGAAAACTATAAGTCCCCCTTTAAATTTATTTATAAAAAGGAGTAGACATTGGTTCAAAAATTTGCTTTGCAAAATGCCCAGGGAAGCACTCCACCTGAACATGGACTTCTGCCTGCCTCACATGTGGTCTGCACTCTGGAGGCCTGAGCTTTTCCCACCTCCCCGACCACAGCCAGGCAGGGTAGCAGGGATCCCTCTATTGCGTTGGCAGCTCCATGCCCCTCCATGGGTGACTCTGAGGACACTGGGTCTGCAGGCACAGAATGGGCTTTCTCTGCCAAGGTGGCTGAAGGCTCACACTGCTGGCTGGTAAGGGCCTTCTCTCCTTTTGCTTGGCTTATCCATTACCTGTCTGCCTCCTTGTGGTCTGTGAGCTGAGAAAGGGGTGTTGCAATATTCCAAGAGGTAAAGAAATGGAGTGAGGATAGTTACTATGGAAAGAGGCTGAAACCAAATTAGAAAAGAACATTCTTTTCAGGTGGAAGAGAAGTTGGATTAGAGACCTTGAATTGGGATGATTTTAGAAGAGGGTTTAACCAGTTCCCAGAGGAGGGTTTGATACTGAAGGAATTTTGTAAAAGGATTCATTAAGAAGTCTTCCCAGGGAAGACCCACAGGGGAATGAAAAAGCATGAGGAGGAAGGGAAGAAGGTAAGCCAGGGTGCAGTACTGAGCCAAGTCCCATAGAGAAAAACTTTATTGGTTCTATAACTCTGTGTAACAAATTGTCCCAAACAACAATGAATACTCATCATCTCTCAGAGTTGAAGTGAGTCAGGATTTCAGGTATGGCTTGGCTGGGCAGCACTGGCTCAGTGTCTCTCATGGGCCTGTAGTTAAGATGCCAACCAGGGCTGCATCTTAGAAAATTCATCAAACTTGTGGGGGAGGTGCAGGGAGTGTTATTTGCAAAGTATGTCATACAAATGGCAGGTGAGGTGACCCTGGCTATTGGCAAGAGGTCTCAGTTCCTTTCCACATGGGCCTCTCCCAGGACATCTCGAGTGTCCTCACAATGTGAGGGTCCCCAGTTATGTAGTCCAAAGGAGACAGCCAGGCAGAAGCTGTCCATTTTATGACCCAGCCTTGGACATCATTTCTCCCATCTTCTACTCTTTAGAAGCAAGTCACTCAGTCTAGCCTACATTAAGGGGGCAGGGGATTAGGCTTCATCTTTTGAAGGGAGGAGTGTCAAAGAATTTGTGGACATATTTTAAAATCATTATAGTAACTTTGGCTTAGTACTGCAGGGAGGCTTTGAAGATAACATGGTTTTAACCCCTCTAAGTAGCTCCATCAGGGGTACCAGAGCTGGAATACTTACACCTTCACACCTGCTGATCATTGATTGACTAAGGGCTGCCTGAGGTAGGAGAGGCAGCATTTCCAGCGTCCCTGACTTGCAGACAAAGTAAGATTCTGGGAACATCCCTTTAATGAATGACCCAGGTCCTGGCTGTGGAGAGTGAATGCCAACCAGCAGATACAGCCAGCAAACAGGGCAGAGAGACCTGAGGGGATGAGAGGCAATGCACTGACAAGGTCATCTCTACAACCAGAGAGCACAGTGTCTGATTCAGCATAGTACACAGGATCTCATTTATGGGGTAGTTATTCTATTTGTATGTTTGTTCAAGGAGTAATTCAGTAATGAGGCTCATTGGCCTCCAGTGGGGCAATACTTAGAGGAGAAACAGTACATTCAGTTCCCTTAACTCCTTTAACAGGATAATCAGGTTTTAGGAATTCTGCTCCACTTTCCTTTTCTTGTGCGATTTCTTCTCTAAGGAGAATTCACTGTTGTCTTAGAGAGCCTGGGAGCAGATGTCGGAAAACTACATAATGAAATCAAATAACAAAATAGAACTAGGCAGATGCTTGCCCGAAAGAGCAGGGGAAGGAGATGGCTGGACACCAAGGGCTATTAATAACTCTCTACTTTGATGGTGTTTTTCATCTGAGCCTCGAAGAACTGCATGGCCATTTAAGTAATCCAGGGAGTTATTTTCTTGGATAGAATCTTTAAATCCAACAGGTCTTTTGAAAGTTTGTTTCTTTGAATGTTTTACTCTTTCTGGGTTGTCCTCAAGGGAAAAATGATTTTGATTTATAAATAATATGAAAGTTTTTTTAAAAGTCCGTTATTTTTTCAAACAATTGATAGTGCACTGCCTTTGGCAATATTATGTGGAATTCACAAAGTCTTTTTCTTCGTTTTTCGTCTCAAAGCTGTCTTCATGAAATTATTTAAGTAAGTGATAGCACATTTCTGTTCAGCAGGAAAAGCATATCTCAAGGTCCTGCCCAAAATTCTAATAACATTGGGTCCAGTCCTCCAACCATCTGTTAATCCTTTTGCATAAGTTGCCAAATGACCCGCTGCAGAGGTCTAGTCTGTTTCTTCTCTGTCATGTACAAGTAGTGACAGAACAGGCTACAGCAGTGAGGTGACCTCAGCAACAAGGAGATCATGCCATCTCCAAACTGATATTTAGCTGATGACTAAGAACCAAGTCAATGGGCCAATTTGCCTTTGAGATAGACTTCACCAAGGAGGTAAGCACAGGAGAGAGACTCCCACCTTCATGGGGAACCAGAAACAGTCTCCCACTCAAGCCGAGGCTTGCTTTAAGTAAGCGTCAGAGTTCACCCTGCGTGCTGCGGCGGACCTGTGAGCATCTGAATGCCTGTGCAGGAGATGCAATGGAGAAGAGACTTGGGCTGTATCTCATTAACTTGTCACATCTCTTCCCCCAAACTGGACAAGGATCTGTTTTGCCTACTGAGTGGTCCCTGATTGTTTCATCACTGAGTCCTGAACTGAAAAGGACAAAGCATAACAAAGCCCAGATCCGGAAAGGAACAAGTTCTGCTGCCAAGACTGGAAACCACAGCAAAGGACATGTCCCTGGGGGTCCAGGATTCACCTGCTGTCCTTTGCAGCGCCTGCCTGCCGAGCTTCTCCAGCTCTCAGCGTGAGGAGTGTTGCTGGGCCTCCCAGGCCCACAGAGTGGACTAACAAGGGATGTGTTTGCAGCTGTCAGGAGGCAGGTTGCTGCTGTGCCGAAGATAGTCCAGACCGGACAGTCTTTGCTGGCTCCCCGCCCCCTCCCGCCCCCTCTCTTTCTTTCTTTCTTTCTTTCTTTCTCTTCTTTCTTTCTTCTTTTTTTAATTTGGGAAGCAGGAAGTGGCTTTTCCGGGCAGCTTCCAAGGATTTTGAATTACCAGCTCTTTCCACTAGGTGGCAGCACAGAGAGCATGGCCATAGCCCTCTCCAGCAAGGGGCTGTATTAAATGACCGGGCCGCCCAGAAAGGCCTCCCTACCCCCTTAGCAAGCGTCTATTCTGTCTCTCACTTTTCTTTAAGAGAAGGTGATTCAGAGGGGTGTGCTTCTGCAGACTCTCAGCAATGGGCCCAGCTTCCTCCCAAATGGTTCACTTCTTTGCATAAGAAGGGAGATCATATTTTCTACCCCAACTTTATTTGGGGTAAGGCAGAAATTTATAATTCTATTTGTAATCATGCCACATTTCCTTTTATACTGTGTGGGAGTTGGTGGAAATGAATGTTTTTCTCTTGAGGAAGGGATTCGGGTCACCCTTTAACTCCTTTCTTTTGGAGCGTTTGTCTCATACATACCGTTGGTTGAGTCCAGATCCACTGGGAACCACAACATTTTGCCGAGCAAGAAGGGAGTTAAAGGGGAACGGATGTCTCCATAGAGAGCCCTGAGGGACCACAATGAATACAAAAATCGACTTCATTTATATTTTTGAAGTTTGCTATAGTTTTCTGTCTCATAGCCTTGACATCCAATTCCAGCATGTTTCCAGAGGTGCAATCTGAGCAATTTATGTCAGTTGGTCAGCTCTGCTGGGCAAGTTTCAAAAACCCAAATGTTGTTGATTCACTAATTTATTCCTCACAGCTGTGTTTCTAAGCTCCCTTTTCCCATTTCTCAAAGTCTTCCCCACTCCTAACTCCTTACACCCTTGTGCTGCTGAGCAGACAGAGCTTTCTGGTATCATCTGTGCTCACTTCTTCCATTTCAACACCCACTTTCTCTTCAGCCCCCTACAATAATTGCCAGGACCCCCACCCTCCACCCGGAGGGAATCCATTAGTCCATTCTGAGGAAGGGCACCAGCAGCATTCAGTTCTCACTCTACCTCACTTCCCTTTTCTTCCTCAATCACCCCTAACATCCAGATATGCTCTTCCCATCTGGTTTCAGTGACTCTTTCATGAACTTTCCTGATTCCCCTCCTCCAGCTCTCTTGTGAAACCCTCACCCCACCCTTAACTCTGCAATGTAGAACCTTCCCAGTTTCTGAACCTCACCCTCTGTCATATTCTCCAGGACTCTCAGCTACTGTCCGGAGTTCTATCATGCTTTCTACAAAATCTATTAAAGTGCTCACATATCTAACCCTGTGCTAGCTGCCAGACTCCAATTCCACTTTAAAGGTCTTCTGGGCGTTCCACATCATTGCCCCATGATCATTGTAAACCAGATATATCTAAAATCAAACCCATCTCCTCCATAGGTCAGAAATTAGTCAATATTTTATTTCTTGTGCCAATTTTAATGCCATTGCTGTCAACAACCTAAAAAATGTGGTGGTGTCTGTGCATTCCCCATCTCCCCTCCCCCTCAGATCCAATTCATTAGCAAGTTCATCAACATTCCCCTCCTTTTATTTCTACAATGTGACAGCTGTGATGTTCTAGAAAGTGCCTTACACTTGGATTCAGAAGAGTCCTGTTGGCCCTCAAGTGTGAGACATTGAGCAAGTAACCTGTGCAACCCTATCTCAGTGTCACAGAGCAATAAAATCACAGCAGCCAGAGATGGTGAGCCCATGGAGGCTGCATAGTCCATCCTCACTTATGAGTAAGAAAACCTAGTCCATGGAGTGAGTTATCTGAGGTCCCTGAGTTGAGACCCAGTATAGGTGTTTAGATCATCAGGCCAAGGCTTTTTCTTCTTATCCATTGGGTCTTCAGGAAGACCCCATTAAGACAGAAATGTAGCTTTATAAGGAACAACATAGTAATACCATCACTGTTACTAAACACTAAGACCAAATCCCCTTCACTCCAGACTGAAATAAAAGCAGGGTCAATTTTGAAATATGCAAAGGAAAGGTACAGAGTCTTAGAGAGGCAACCTAGACGCCCAGGTCAGCATTATTGTTATCCTTTCAATCTTCTTTCTGTAACAGAGTGCCATGAATTTTCTTTGGCAGGGTATTACCAGTTCCCTCTCCCACCATGGGTTGAGAAGATACAACCCTACCTCTTCTCCAGCACAAGCCTGATTGGCTTTATTCATATCCACTCCTCCAGGTTAGTTACTGATGGATTGAATTGGGAGAGGCATGTGACCTGGACAGTGTGTGGAGCTTAAGGCTTTTGCTGGCTAAAACATGTATAAAGTATTCATAACAGCATTATTTATAATTGCCAAAATGTAGGAAAAAGCCAACTGATGAGCGGGTAAACAAAAAGTGGCACACCCACACAATGGAATATTACTCAGCCATAAGGAGAAATGAAGTACAAATACAGATTTCAACAGAATGAACCTTGAAAACATCATTTGAGGTGAAAGACACTAAAGACCACATATTGCAATATAATTCCATTTATATGAAATGTCCATAGATAGAAAGTGAATTAGTGGTTGTTTAGGGCTGAGGAGAGAGGGGAACTGCTATTGGGCATGGGGTTTCTTTTGGGAGTAGTGAAAATGTTGTAAAATTGTGACGATGATAGCACAACTATGAATATACTAAAATCATTGAATTATACATTTTCAGTAAATGAATTGTGTGGTATGTGAATTAAATCTCAATAAAGCTGTTATAAGAGATAGCAGAAAAAAGGCTTTCATTTGGTCTGCAGAGAACTAGATGTGACCCTTGGAGCCCCTGGTATCTACCCTGAGCTCATGAGGAGAAATATGCCAGAGACCACGCCGGCATCAAGAAAGGTGGGCAGAGAGAGAGAGAAGGAGAACTCACATCCTGATGACATCATCTGAGTCCCTGGATTAAGCAGTAAACCTTGCCTCTAATCAGCCTTGTCCTTGGATGTTTTAGAAGCCAATAAACAAATCCTTTTTTAAAAAATCAAGTATAAGAGAAGGTTTCTGGTACTTACAATCTAAAAATTCCCTGTTGATATAACCTGGGAAGGGTAATATATATAATAATATATGTAATTATATATCTAGAATAGACCAAAAAGGGAGCAGTAAAACCAAATTTTCCCACCTAACTCAGATGCTAGTCCAGCTCCCTAGCCTAAGGCCTAGCCATCTTGCTCTTGGACATTAGAGACAGAATATCCTGAGAAGGAGCCCCACCTGCTCCTTCCATGCCCTAGAGAACCTAGTGTTGGGCTTGAGTTGAGACTTCTAGCAGCCTAGGATGCCCAAAGGTGTATACAGGCTGCTGAAGGAAGCAGCTATGGAAAAATGGTGGCTAAATGGTGGAAGGGTCAGGATTTGACAAGAGAAAAGTGTTGTTCTGCTTTGACCTGAGGAATCAAGGGTGCAGTCTCAGAGAATGAAGTCACGTAAAGGAAGAAAAAATGAGATGAGGAATGAACTTTGCGAAGTAGATTATGGGTCTCACAATTCAGAATTTGTATTTGATTTGTGACCAGAACATTAAAATGTTAAAAACTTCCAGAACACATGCAGAAAGACAGCAGGGAGTAGAGAGAAGTGCTAGGTATGTCCTATCAGGCAGATTCATTATTTGTTGCTTTGGTGGTGCTGCACACAAATTTTGCAAGGCAATATTATATAATAATTAATCTATTTTCTGTCTGGTAGTCTTTTGTAGTAGCACTTTAAAAATGATCTAAAAGGCTTCACTACATTTGTATATGCTGTGACTTGAAACACATGTTTTATGCAACCACATGAACCCTGCAGAATCAATTGCTGGGTGAAGTTGAGCATGTATTTAGAACACGCGAGGAGCTGTTTTGCGTCTCTCTATACTAATTTTACTACATAGAGGTCTCTTCTCTCTCTTACCTCTAGGGCTTAAAAAAAAGCCTACCTCCTTATACATATATCAGTACTATGCATCCAACAGCCATTTGTTGTAACCCTGTGGTAGTCATTAGAGCTGTTTGCCAAATATTTGGGGCTTCCAGGCACATGGGACAATTGCGCTTTTCCTTTTCTTTTGAACTTAGGCATAGCCACATGACCTACTTTGGATAATGAAATGCTAGTGGAAATCATGTGGCAAAAGCATTAAAGTCCAATATACAACTTGTGTGCTCTTTTTCCTTTTTTTAAATGTCTGGCATGGTGACAACCAATGGTTGGAATGGTGACTGGTCCATCAGTCCGAATCCCCAAGTGACTCTTATGAGCAGAACAATCCCACTGCCTCTTCTGACCACAATAAACCTGTAGCCAAACCAAGACATACACCTTTGTTGTTTTAAGACATTGAGACTTTTGGGTTGTTTGTTACTGCAACACAATCTAATCCATCTTGATTTATTACAGCAACTGTATTTGAAATTGGGATGCATCAGATGTGTCCCTCTAGTTGCTAACCTTTTTGAGAAATAATGTGAAGAAAAACTATAAAAGATAACACTTAAAATATTATTTAAAAACTTTAAAATGTTTTATAATTTATTCTTAATTTCTTTAACTCAGAACTATTTTTGTAAATACTGTTCATGACATATATGTATAGATATATTAGTGATTTTAATATAGTTATATGAGCTATATTTTGGGCTATTTTACTTCCCTTTTAGAGATTATTGACAAATATTTGTCATAGGTTTACATTAGTCACCACTGTTACAAAGGATATACAAAATTAAGTTAATTTTTATTCTATTAGATTCAAGTAACAGAAAACCCAACTCGGACTGGCTTAAGCTATAAGAGAGTTTTTAATATTTCACATATAATGGAAGTTAAGGCTCTGGGTGGATTGATTTAGCAGCTTTGCTGTCATCAAGGAGCAGGAGTTTTCCGTTTCTTTAACATGCTCTCCTTGGTGTTGATGTCCCCCTCAAGTATGTTCAAAGGTGGCTGCCACAGTTCCAGCAGGGTGCCCAGAGTTAGAAGATAAATTGTTTCTTCCTTTTTCTATAAAATATCTTACCCCAACATTCCTGCAAAAACTCTTTCTCTCATCTTAGAAGCCAGAATTGAGTCATATTACCATTTGCAAGTGGCCAAACTCTCTCTCTCTCTCTCTCTCTCAATCACACACACACACACACACACACACACTTGTGGTATGGGTTGGGGAATAGGGGTAGAATTATGGTCAGTTTAGACCACAGTGTCCCCTATGGACTAACAATAATTAGATAACCAAACTTTTACTGTTGACTACTTAGGCTGTTTCTTGTTTTCATTAGCACAAATGATGCTGCTGGAAACAATTTGGCATATGTCATTTCTACTCTCCCACTCTTCAAGTTTCCCTAAAGATGGAATTGCTGGGTCAAAGGAAATTAATATTTTTAGCATTCTTCCTATATATTACTAAAATTTGATGAGAATTTTAGTGGGGAACAATGCCACCAGCCCTTGTAAATAATCTTGAAAACACGCCATAGAGTATTGCCTCATGATTCATTTGACTTACAATACCTTATTAACGAGTGAGACTGAACGTTTTTCCATAGTTTGGTTTACTCTCACTGGAATGTGTTTCTGAAAAAAGGTAGCGTTCTCTGGCACCAGGGTTGGAAATGTTGACGTCTCAATTCCCCCAAGTAAACTTGGCATCTCACGCCATCTCCAACAAAGCAACATTGGAACTAGGAACTGACTTGACATAAAGTAAATGCAAGTTATCCAGCGATGCAGGTGATCCAGATGGACCTCACAGAAGCCCCTTAGCAGGACAATGCCACTGAGGCTGTGGGCCAAAGAAAAGGAACTGCAGCTCTTGGAACAGAATCCTTGAAGAGCACTGAAACACAAATTATTTTTATGACCGCATGAAGATATTGAGTTAGAAACAAAAAAATTGAAGTGATAGTCACATTTAAAACCTCTAAAGAATGGCCCTGTCCTTAATGGAGTATCTCTAAAGAAAATAAACTGGGATTAAGAGCTACCTATAGCTGGTTTTAGCACAAATTTTGAATTAATAGCTGACCCATCTATCTTCACCAAAGCAAAATGATCTTTGGTAGTTATTTTGTTTTGAATGTCTTAATTATTTTTGTTACCAGTTTCCTTTCCCCCAAAATCCCGATTAAACACTACTGTAGGCTTCCAGATGTTTTTGTGGCTATTTCCTATAGGTGACTACAGGAGGCTGTGAGGGAATTTTTCCGAATTCCTTGACATGGTTTGCAAAGCGGTGTGTGCAGATGTGCAGATTTCATAAGAGACAGCTCACAGTTATGAGGAGACCACCAGAAGGGCCCAGAGTCATTGCAACTGTAGCTTCCATCTATTTTCATGTTTCACTATGGCTCCATTCCACCTTCTTCCTACCCTCCAGTTGGCTTTCTTTCTGTTCTTTTTCATTCAATTTCCCTGGTTGCAGGGGGTTGTTAGGCTGCTCTACTTATGATTTCATGTCTCTGCTAATTAAACACATCATGTACCTCTTTTCTTTCATACAGGATGATCAGGGAATAGGATTTTGTGGTTAATATATTATATGAAATGTCTAACTTTTAAAAATGTTAAAACATACTCAAGCACATAACATTATTTTTTTTCACATAACACATTATTTATTGAGTTTTTAGAAGTAACTTCAGAATCTTTTGTTGCTCATATGAATACTGTGAACATTGATTTTCATTTTTCATTCTGTGTAACAGTAAACAAGTTTCATTGTACTTTCTGGAGTTTTCTCTTGGCTTGATGCATTTGCAAAATGTATCAAAATTACAGAACATCCACTGCCTCAAAGGAGGAAGCCCTGTCTTGTCTGTCCCTTTCCTGCTTGGCTGTATTATTCTGGCTTAAAAATTAGATATTTGCAACATATCTTTTTCTTAGCCCTAAAAATACTCCACATATATAAAGCAGTTTGTACTGTGTCCAAAGCCAATAGAATTTTGGATATTTGTCCCAATACCAGAACCTCAGGAGTATGTTTTTCTCTATGCTAATAGAAAATTAGAAAAAAATAAAGTATAAAGGTAAGTCTTCTGATTTAGAAACAAGTGAACATAAGTGAAAAAATTACCTAAAAAATAACCTTCTGTCAAGACAGATTCAGACATGCAAGGACTGTAATAACATCTGCAAGGGGAACTGTCCTCCAAGTCATCAGCAAAATACCATGCAAAGGGGACATATTTCTCCTTCATTCATGGGACAGAGAGAAAGGTTCAATGTAGTTGCCAAACAGGCACCATAGGATCCCCAACAGAGGACCTCATCCAGATGGAGTATGGAGAGGCAACAAAAGGGCAGGGGTTTTTACTTTTTATGTAAATCCAAGACCAAGTGCTGGAAAACTTCTGGTGAAGAATCATGCAGAGATGGGCTGTAGATTCTGAAATGCCTGCTGAGTGCTGCTGGGAGACCAGTGTGGAGGCCATTCTCTTGGTAGTATTTTTGAAGTGATGGTTGAGGTTTTAGCATTTTGGTAACTGATGACTTAAACCTTGGTGCGATCCCTGCTGGGACCATGGAAGGGGGAGACCGCACCTGACCTGGAGTTTGAGGGATGAGGGGCAGCTTCCTCATCCATAGAGCACACTCAGTGACTGAATCTGGTTTAGGAGAGAAGCATATCAGGAGTGTGTGTATACACACGTGCACATGAGTTCCAATTCCATAATGTAAGAAAGGTCTTAGTTGGTAACAAAAACGTACACATGGGGAATTTTACTTCTTAAATCCACATTTCTACACAGGCAAAGTCACTCTGAATTTAATTATTTTCTCTCTTCATTCATATTGTTTGCCTTGTTCCTATTTAATACATTTAATGGTCTTTCAGTGGTATTTGATAGTCAATATTCTCTTCTTTTCTTTGAATTTCTTCTGCTCATCAGCTCTTTCTCTCTTCATTTATATCTCTACTTCAATGGCTTCTTTCAACCTCCCTTTGACAAATGTAGTCAAGCCTATTTTAAACTGTTTGCAGACACACCCTTCTTTTGGGGATTAAGAGAACTGAACGTTCTATTTAAAAGTCCATTCTTTGTATGACTTGAGTGTTGGGGTCAGGGGAGGTAGTGAGTGAAAGTCTTGAGCTTTAGGAGACTGCAGGGATCATTCAGCCCCTGATTCTGATTTTAGCAGGAGCAAGAAGGAGAGGAACCTAGGCTAAAGAAGACTACTTGTGCCCCTTTCTCCTGCATTGTTCTCCAGCACTGATTCTGCCTGGAACTCCGAATCTGAGTTCCCCTTGTAACAAGGCAGAGTGGCCACCCCCAAATTCCCCTCAGCCCATGATCTTGGGGATGGGGAAGGAAATAATACAGCTTTTAAGGTACGTTGCATATCTATGGCAGACTAGTAGCTAGGGCCAGTAGAAGGATGGATGATACTGTTTAAGATGCTTTGCATATCAATGACACATTGCTAGCCAAGCCTTTCCTGAAGGAGAAAGCCATAAGGAAAGGAAGGGGCCAGAAGGAAAGGAGCAGGCATAAGGAAGGAGGGCCACTGCTGTTTGAAAGAATGAAGAAGAGTCCCTGTCCCCCATGAGAGGAAGCACAATGGAAGAAGCATGTTAGAGAGCATGATGGAGCAGCAGGTTGTTTCAGCCAAGTGCGAAGCAGCTAAGCAATTTGCAGTAGGGATTCCGCCATGCCACCTAGGCTATCAAGAAAGCAGGTGCGCTGCTGCTGTGGTCGTGCCTGCTCCAGCTGACTCTGAAGTCACCAAGGACTCTGCCTTGCAGACCCGGGTTTTAGCTGGACTCTTGGAGAGGACACTTTCTGAGGACTTGAGCATTTTCTGAACTTCACCATGATCTAGTGTAAAGAGACTGAAAACAACATACCCTAGATCCTGAAGGAGAGAGCTGACAGCTAAGGAATGGGGAATTACTGGTATTGGTTTATAGCCATTGAGGGGACTAGGAAAGTACTGGGGCTCATGTATGAATAGGATGCCCAGGCCTTTAAGATAATGGATAAGTGAGCTGGAAAGGTGACTGATACTGAAAGCATCATGCAGTGACAGAAACCTGGAATTTTCAGACTTATGGTCAAGATGGAGGTGTAGGTAAACATGGCTTGCCTCCTCACAAAACCCTGGCAAAAATACAACAGACTACAAAATAAGTATTACCCAGAATTATCAAAAAATCAAGCTGTATGGAAGTCTGACAACCAAGGAATTAAAGATGCCATATTCATCCAAATGGGTTGAAGAGGTGGAGACTTGGAGATGCATGGAAAAGCACAGAGGCTCAGAGGCATAGAGACACAAAACAGGTGGTCTGACACCCATGTGTGGTGGATAAAATCAGGAGGGGATACCTCGGGAGCAAGGGATTCCAGCCCCACATCAGATCACCCAGCCTAGGGTAACAGTGCCAGGGAGGTGATACCCTATAACTTCTGGCTATAAAAACCAGTGGCACTGCTTATGTTTAAATCCTTTATCTATCTTGAGTTTATTTTGGTGTATGGGGTAAGTTGGTGGTCTAGTTTTATCTTTTTGCATGTTGCTGTCCAGTACCCTTTGTAACAACATGGATGGAACTGGAGAGTATTATGCTTAGTGAAATAAGCCAGTCAGTGAAGGACAAA